>SNQJ01S0031300.1:0-22738 GCA_010110895.2 Picea sitchensis | reverse complement strand
GATTGCGGATCTACAAATCCTATGGCCTTTGTATCATAACTCTGGGAATAGTCTCTTTGATTGTAAAAACATATTCACGAATTGAATACTGAGACTTTACATCCTTTGAAATTGGAACTGATATAACAAGTAAGCCAGTGGTCGTAAGATATCCTCACTTGTTCATGATGAGCTGCAAAATAGAAATGTGTGTTTATTCCCAAAGAAAAAATCATGACTGAAATTTGTGACCTGTTCATGATAATAGCTCCAGTAAAAGCTGCAATCACTTGCCAAACTCACACCTCCCTGGTATAATGCTGCTGGCCTAAAATGGACATGCATTTTTGGTGGTAACACCATACAAATTATCAATTTGCTGACATTTTCACAAAGTCCCTCACAGAAGCAAAATTCTGAAATCTTTGGTCTATGTTATATGTTCAAGAAATTGTGATTAAGCAGGATTGGTTCTAATTCCTCCTTCCTTCTCTTGTCACATCGTAAATTCTTCAATCCTATCCCAAGTCATTATTAAGGGGGGTGTTAGGATATTTAGGCACTTTTGATTTAGTTAAGGTCAATTTGGTCCAATGTGATATTAGGTTAAATTGTGCTTTAGTGTGTTTTCTTAGTGTGCTTTTGTACTTTACTGATCCAACGGTTACAATCCTGCCCAACACATGAGTGATTTAAAGGTGCAAACAGGCTCCTTCATATTAATGACACTTGATCCATGACTTGATACTTTATTGGTCCATGACCTCTTTTTAGAAAGCATGAAGGGTCATTTTTCAATAATTGATTGTGAAAAAATTTCATTTAATCTATTCTTTTTGCATTAATCAAATGCTTCAGGTGGTCGTTGGCTAGGGCAGTGGACCAATTCCCTTTTTAAGGTTTTAAACACATTGTGTGGGAAATATACCCTATTTCAAACTATATCTAAATGTATTTTTTCTATTTTCACGCTTAAATGGGAAACTATGCATATTTGGTGTCTAATGATTTGTATTTTTATAACAGTTCCAAGCCAGTTTAGAACTCCAGTTCATAACTTACTGATTCCGTTTGTGGCTACTTTGACCACGACTTAACTAATGTGGCTTCCCAGCAAAAGCCATTTCTCTAAAATTTGAGTTGAATATAATCCTAAGTTACTCGAAACGTTTAGGGAGAAGGGTCAACAAAGAAATGGAGGGGATACGACATGGAAATGCCACTGAAAAGTTTCCATGTCATATCCAAAATTCGGAAACGCTGTACCAGTCAATGGAAATGGGAATCTGGCATTTCCATCGAAATTTTGAAACGTTTCAGCTCTTATAATCTGCGTCTCCAGCCGAAAATAGTAAACAAATAAGTTTTAAAAGGACGAAAAAAACACTAAAAACAATCCCTGGATAGTATTTAACTTCTATTATTAATTCTTGATGTGTATTTTAACATTAAAAGTTGAAGTGGGACTCCAATTCAGAGTATTTGGTGGTGGATTCAGCAGCACTAATACTCACACTCTTTTTGAAAAATTGTCGTATTCGTTTCTCTCCGCCCATCCCATTTACATATCCATTTCCGTATTTCTTTCAGTGCATCTTAGATATAATCTAATGATTTCCACTGTCTCATTTGAGCGGGCAATCGGAGACATTTTAACTTTATAACAGTAATAAAATCATGGTTCTTCCTTGGTCATTCAATGACCTTGGGAATATACAAATCTCTTCAATTGTTCTTGTGTGTTCTCTAGAGGTATGACCAGTTTGGCGTGTCTTGTTTGTTTTGTAGAGGTATGGCCACAAACATTATGCTGAAATTTCTTTATATGGTGCATGAGTCAAGGATCATTATACTTTCAAATTCTATATAATAGATTTCTTCATCACAATAAACTTATAATATGGATCTATCTGATTAAAATTCATCTTTCTTCCTTTGCCCATTAAAATAAGTTGGATCCTTCTAACATCTGTGTCTTGGAATGCTTCTATGACATAAATACCTCTCCTCTCTTTGCCAATACCTTCTCTAGAATAAACTAGAGGAACTCTGAGTTGGTGAATTGTTTATTGAACATTCAAAGGGCACTCGCAATATAAATGAGACCTAATGAAGCTCATAAAAATCATAAAAATTATCTTCATGTTATGAGGAACCAGACATCGATGCAGTCCTTGTAATTCCCCACAGCTTTAAACTTTTCTTGCAAGCTTTTCTCTGCAAATCAATCTCCCGTGGACCACACCAGGGTTATATTGAAGGCCACTAAATATATTACGATGCCCATCCTTCAAATTATAATAATAACAGCTGGAACGCTTCAAAATATTTTTTTGTAGAACAATTTTGATGATGTATTTGGTGACGGTGGCAGTCACCACACCGTTGAAGGTTCTAACCTCGTTGTAGAACGAACAGATCTGCACTGCATTTTACTCTTTGTTATAGACCAAAGTTAATATCTGTTCCTTTCCGGCAATGCATAGCTCACCTGTACAGATAAGCCTGCTACCATTCACCCAATATTTGTAAATTATAGGCTGTTTAGCACAGGATCACCAATAATCCCCACAAGAACATTGTCCATCCTTGAAATGATGGTAACGGTTGGCATCTCTCACAACAATTTCTCGTGCAGCAATCATGGAGATGAACTTGGTTGCCGAGTGGCAGTCACCACAAACTCGAAGGTTCTTAATAACCCGAATTGCTGTACCAGGGGCTGTATTGAGAAGCCCGAAGGCAATTGCCAACTTTTCACTATGGTGGCAAAGATTTTCTTCCTTCAGGTCTTCTTCAACATCAATTAACACAAATCTTGTGTCAGGCACATACCCTGCTGCCTTCATCTGCCTAGACAAGCTCTCTAACTTTGAATAAATTTTTGAAGTTTCTGGGTGTGACCTGTCTCCAGTGAGGAAAGTATGTACCTGCTTATTGACCTCAATCCAACTGCATCCAGGCAACTTTTTTACCCCCCTGTCTTTCATCGATTTCCGCACATTTTCAATCTCATCCCATCTGCCAGAAGTAGCATACATGTTTGACAGTAACACATATGGTGTTGCAATTTCAGGGTTCAACTCAAAAATGTGCCCTGCCGCATATTCTCCCAGCTCTATATTGTTGTGTATCCTACAGGCACCCAGTAAACATGCCCACACGGTAGCATCAGGTTTTATTGGCATGTTGTTGATAAAGTTTTGTGCCCTATCAAGGAGCCCTGCGCGACCAAACAGATCAACCATGCAGCAATAGTGCTGCATTGTAGGCATGATGTTGTAGGACCGAGTCATGTGATTGAAGTATTTTTGACCCTCCTCCACCAAGCCTGTATGGCAACAAGCAGACAAAACACACACAAATGTGACATGGTTGGGGATGACACCAGAGCGCTGCTGCATTTCTTCAAAGAGCTTAAGCGCCTCCTTGCCACAGCCATTCATGGCATATCCTCCAATCATAGCTGTCCAAGAAATGGCATTCCGTTCTTGCATTTTGTCAAACAAATCGCGTGCCTTCTCTATGTCACCACATTTTGCGTACATGTCTACAAGGGCATTTGCCACACACACATCGGATTGCAATCCACTTGTTACTATGTGCTCATGAATTTCCATACCTTGTTCCAGAGCTGCCAACTTGGTACAAGCTGAGAGAACACTGGAAAAGCTGTTGGAGTCAGGCTTTACACCTACAGCCTTCATCCGTTGATACAACTCCAGGGCTTCCATGCTTCGACCATTTTGAGCATATCCTGCAATCATTGTATTCCATGAAACAACATCCGGGTTAGGCATTTTTTGAAAAAATTTGACAGCCTCATCAATATACCCATTCTGTACATACCCAGCAATCATAGCATTCCAGGAGACAACGTTTGGCTTGGGTATTTTCTCAAAGAGCTTGAGAGCCTCATCTAGATACCCATTCTGTGCATATCCTGCAATTATGGAATTCCACGACATCGCGTCTCTTTGAGGCATTTTAATAAAGAGAATGTGAGCCTCGCCAGGATATCCATTCTGGGCATACCCTGAAATCATGGCATTCCACGAGACTATGTCTCGCTTACACAAATTATCAAACACATCGCGTGCTTTCTCTATTTGCCCACATTTAGCATACATGTCAACAAGGGCATTCCCCACGAAAACATAGGACTGAAGTCGACTACCCCTTCTACTTTTTATCTCTTCATGGATGTCCATACCCTGCTGCAGAGCTCCCAATTTTGCGCATGCTGATAGAACTGCAGAGAAAGTGAAGTGGTTGGGTTTGATTCCCGTCGCCTGCATTTGGCAAAAGAGATTCAGCGCCTCCTCGGCGAGCCCATGTCTGGAATAAGCAGCAATGATGATAGTCCATGAACACACATCCCGTTCGCATTGAGGCATTTGGTTGAAAACACTGCGAGCCTCTCTCAGGGTTCCACACTTGACGTAAAAGCTGAGAAGCTTGTTGCCCACATATCTGTCACCCACAAAACCCCTCTCATTCATGTGGATGTGGACTCGTTTGCCCTCGGAGAAAGCCTTATTTTCGATGCACAATTGCAATAATGAAGCATAAATATCAGACTCCAAAAGTTGGTTTGTAACATCCAAAATCTTTAGCGACTCTTTCAATCGGCCCTGCTTACACAGCCTTCTAATATCACGGTGAGAGGCATGGTTTGTATTCTCTGCTCTACTGACCGCAAAAGTCTTGGGTTTTCTACTGTGAATGGGAGGGGGATTAAGCAATGAGCTAACAAACAATAGGTGTATTGTCACTGCTCTGTGATGGTCATGTCTATTTCCTCTGTTCCAACTCTTTTGGAGGAAAGCAAAATCAAATGGTTGATGTTGTTGAGGAATTACTATTTCCTGGAAAGTAATGGCTGGACATGGCGCCATGAATGGGGGACAATTTTTTTTCTCTCTATCTTACAGAAGGTTACATAGAGTGGTAGACTTGTAATTTCCTGTGAGTACTCCAGATTGTTGCCAAGAATCTATTGGCCAAAAAAAGACAAAAGTAATTAACACAGAATTATGGTAGACTTATTGCAAAGAATCATTGCAAAAAATAAAATAAAAATTAATACAGAATTATGGTAGATGATAAAGGTAAGCAGGGTGGTAACGATAGATCTCCAGGGCCTACGGCGCTTTGATCACCTAGCACGATTGGTAATTAGAGAATATGAAGGCTAGTGGAACTTTAACCACCCGTTCGACCATAACTAGATTCGAATTCTTCAAATTCAATTTCATTGTTTTTCACTTGTGCGAATTTATGTAGTTGGTGAGCTTCAAGGGATTCAAGAAAGTAACACAGGCAAGAGGAACGTTGAGGGTTCACAAGCGCATTATTTTATAGCTTTAACAATGAATTACATATGTGGCAAGTTGGTAAAAACTTTCCTTTTACACTATAGTTCTCATCAATGTAATTTGTGGTTTTTTTAGTTGTTTGTAGTTGAGCTGATTGTATATAATTTGTGGTTTATTTTAGTTGTTTGTAGTTGAGTTGATTGTATAGATAAATAACACAACATTGTGTTTAATTATGTTAAGCGACACATATGAAACAAATCACAACAAAGAGTATAGTGAAATACTATGATTTGTAACAGAAATTAACCATTGTCATAAACTCAATGTAAAGAATTGAAAGTGTTTTTAGCATTGCTATGTTTGGATTAAATTTTGAAACCTTTTTAGATTTACTAAAACACTCTGATCTGTAACACAAATTAACCATTGTCATAAACTCAATGTAAAGAATTGAAAGTGTTTTTAGCACTCCTATGTTTGGATTAAATTTTGAGACCTTTCTAGATTTACTAGTATCATAGTCGAGTTTGAGTATATATTTGGGAGGAAAGAGAGCTTGGTGCAAACATATATTGGGAGAACCACTATAAGGAGTTTTGGAAAGAGTAAACAACCAAAGATGGAAATAAAACTTCTTGAAGAGGGATCAAAAGTAGGGTTCTTCAATGAGAATAGAGCATTGTTGTGCTATTCGAGATGATGTCTCATCTCAAGAAGACAATGGTGAAGAAGAAAGAATGCTTAGTAGAGTCTAAACAGGAAGAGGAACATTGAGGACACCAAAGGTAAGTAATGTGTAACCTCTACCAATGATAGATCTTCCTTGTTTTCTTCCATTGACCCATTCAATTTCATGACAGAGCTTGCTATACCAACCTATAATGGACAATTTTATGTTGAAAAGCTCAACTAACGATTCAAAGAAATGGAGGTATACTTTGTTATCCAAGGATACAAAGATGAGCAAATGATATGCTTCCATCCTTAAAAATCATTAGCCATTCATTAAAGTGGTCAGAGAGCTATATGCAATCCATGAAACCCCCATTGGCTTCTTCAAAGGAATTCAAACACTATTGAAAAGTATGTGTTATCATATTGCTTATCAATAGGAACATTGGATTAAATGTCAATACTTCTTGCTAAAGCAAAGAACATAAAATCCCAATCCTACACCACCAAAATCATGAAGCAAGTTGTTGTGAAAACCCTGAACGGTTTGAGGATTAGTAGGTATTTGCGTAATACCAAAGAAGCTTGTGTAGCTACATTATAAGGGAATGAGCCCTCTTTGAGGTAAAGGACCTTGCTTATGCTTGTAAGATCTTATTTATTGAATTTAAGGACAAAAAACCAACATCGACGAGGAATTGGAAACCCAAAGGTATCAAACAACAAATGGACAAGAGGAAGAAGACTTCTAGTGCTACTCAATTCTAGGACAACAATAAGAATCAATGCAACAATTAAAGTATAGATGAACATACCAAGGAAAATGTTGGAAATTGCACCTTAAGTCTAAGAAATCTCTTACAAATATTGAAGGACAAGAAATAGAATGTGACTTTGATTTGGGATGAGAAGATCGCTTGTATGAGTAGGTAGAAACCAACAACTGAAGAGGATGAATTGAAAAAACTCAGTATAGAGAGAGAGTGATTGGTCTACATAAAAATATAGATGAAGATGACAAAGGTCATTGCATTGTTTGACTCGGGAAATCAGAAGAATTTGATCTTCGAGGTGTTGGTGAAGAATTTGGGATTGAAAACCCATTCAAAACCATATCCATTAGGATTTCTTATGGTGAAAGGAGGGGGGTTAAGAAACAAGCTAACAAATAGTAGGTTCCTTGGCATTGGTATGTGATTGTCATGTCTATTTCCTTTACTTCTACTCCTACTCCTCTAGAGAAAAGAAAAAGAAAATGGTTCTTATTGTTCGGGAATTATTTTTTCCTTGAAAGAAATGGTTGGAGATGACACCATGAATGGTCAATAGTTTTTTCTCTCGTTGTTAGAGTGGTAGACTTGTAATTTCCTTTGAGTACACCAACGTCTTGCAAAAAATCAACAAGAAAAAAAAGAAAAAGTAATTGATATAGAATTATGGGGAATATCATCAAACGTAGGATGAGATGGATCTCACATGGGCTTTCAGATCTTGGACTAGAGATAACACTATGTTCTAAGATGGTTGTATCACATTGCAATAACAAACATGCAACTTGGTGAAACTTTGACCACCTATTAGAGGATTGCTATCCTCATTGTCAATAAAATAAGAATTCAAAATAATTTTTTTTCACTTTTGCCAATATTCAAGGTAGTTGGTGATTTGTGAAGGATTTTGGAAAAGTAGGAGGGAGAAATAGCCACATTGACACCGTGTGGGTTTAACCACCTAGTGAACTAATGGGTAGTTGGCCAACAACTATTGTGGTCAAGGGAAAAGGGGAAGAAAGAAAAGACAATTCGTCTAGTAGGAAAGAGGACACAGAGTTCATAGCTCATCGTTGTTACAACATAAAGTTAATAGACATAGACAAAGAAGACAAAGTTCACAATGTATAGTTGTAATTGTTGAAATAATGTAACTGCGAAGAATATTCTTATTATTATTGTTATTTTATTATTAGGATTAATCCCCATTGCAGATTAATCATGTCGGTAATTGTATAAGGACCAAATCCCCTTTTGCGGATTGGTCATCGGAAAATTATAAAGGGCAGAATAAGAAGTCCGCCCCAACAGTTATTATTGAAGACCCATAATTAATTAAAGGTGGATTTACCCACCCAGAGTGAGAGGTCGGCCCTACCAGTTAAACCCTCTCACACGTGCCAGTCTTGTATAAATAAGAGGCTAGCGCCTCACTTCTAACACACACTCACTTGCTCATTCTCTTCTGAGGCAAGCTGCAATTACCAGTTGGAGAGAGGAGAAGAAGAGTGGCGCATCTCTTGGAGAGGACAATCTGTATTGGTTTGAGTTATCTCTTGAACATTGAACATAAAGTTAATAGACATAGACAAAGAAGACAAAGTTCACAATGTATACTGTAATCAAGGAAATAATGTAACCGCCAAGAGCATTCTTATTATTATTGTTATTTTATTATTGTTCTAATAAATGTGTATTCCAATAGAGGACCTAACACCTCTCGCAGAATCCACTCACATAAATCCGTATCAAAGATCAACACAATCGGCTGTTTTCATGTGGTAAACCTCTACGGGGAAACATTCATGATCCCAACGAACGTGACCACTTGGAGCAGCTTTATTAATGCAAAGAAAAAGATTACGAGAGATTTTACAAGAGGCCACATCGATCATCGGAAAATGACCTCCATGCTCTTTAAATAGAGATCATGGACCAATTCCGGTGTTAGTTTACCATCAATGGCCGTTTAAGATCGAGAGTAGAACTGTCGGATCACTCTATGTCGGGAACATATCGCACCGCCGGATTTCTAACCACAAATGCATACTCAATGCATACCAAAGAAACCAACACTTTTACCTAACGGCCATTAGACCAAGTAGATCTTAACTAACTCTAAGTGTCTAAATATCCTAACACTATTAAGATTAATCCCATTGTGATTAATCATGCTCAGAATTGTATGCGACCAAATCCCCTTCTATGGATTGGTCATCGGACAATTATAAAGGGAAGAATAAGAAGTCGGCCCCAACAGCTATTATTGAAGACCCGTAATTAATTAAAGGTGGATTTACCCACCCAGAGTGAGATATCGACCCTGCCGCTAAACCCTCTGACACGCAAGGCCTTGGGAGTAAATAAGAGGCTAGCCTCACTTAACACACACTCACTTGCTCATTCTCTTTATGAGGCAAGCCGCAATACCATTGAGAGAGGAGAAGAAGAGTGACACATCTCTTGAGGAGGGATAACTGTATTGATTTGAGTTATCTCCTGAACATTGTATTAGCAATTTATGATAAGGAAGTTTTTGTCGGTTTTCCCCTAGAGGGTTTCCTGTGATAAATAAAGCTGTGTCTCTTGTGAATGTGTATTTCTTAGTGATCTTGTTCTATGATGCTCTTGTATTCATTGAAATGCAAAGAACTATAATAATGGCATAAACATTAACATGGTATCGAGCCAACCTCAAGGAAGCATATTTCACAAGAGAAAACGTCACCGAGCAAGACTGAAAAATTAGGTTTTTCAAAGTGAATCTTAGCCCCAAAACCACCTAGAAAGTTGCGCCTCCCCCAAGGATCATTTTGAAACTTAGGTTTCACCTTTCGGCTAGATCTTCCTGAAAGTGAAACCCTAGTTTCACAGTACCAGAAAACCGTGAGGCACCATAAGTACCAAGTACCGTGAGTACCGTATACCGTAAAACCGTAAGCACTGTATCTTAAATCCGCAAATCGATTTGAAGGAGTAAAGCTGATTTTCAAATTCTCGAAAGTACACCAAAGATACTCACCAACGCGATCTATCTCCCCGATCAAATTCTCAAAATTGGTTAAGTACTAGGTTTCTCATAAAACCCTAAGTTGCGCTTGTAGTTGCAAAGATCGGGCCAGCTTGCAGCCGTAAGACCAGCTGCAATCACCATTGAAGTTTTCAAGAGTTGGTAATGATTACCGCTTCTACCAAATGGAGCCACCACCTACAAATGTCATCGAGGTACAAAATCACACATGATTAATGGTTAAACCCTAAAGAGCATTTGCGGAGAAGGGATTCTTTGCCATAGATCCGGCAAGGATCTCAAGATACAACACATTCAGAGGGAATGATGCAACCCGCCTATGATTATTCTAATATACATCTATTCATGACATTATCTTAATCACAGATGTTGGAAGCTAAGTGATCAAATTCATAAGGATTGAAAGTTGATCATAGGCTTATCCTCTAACCTAACCTTTGTCAAGTTAGCGTACTAAGACAATACGCTAACTTGACAAAAGATAGGTTGAAGAAAGCACTCACACTTGAATGAAGGAGACCTCGAAGAAAAAGCAAGCACTCATTCTTGAGGATCAAGGCTCCGTGTTTGATTAATCAAGATTCAAGGGTACACATGACAAACTGATGAATTTAGTTGAGATAAAAAATCGTCATAAAGTATTATAATTGATAACATGTGAATATCTAGATGTAAATATTTCCTTTGCCCGATATGACTAACACCTCCTCTAGATAAACCTCGCTTGTTAGTTCCTGGTTGCCATGGAGAATGCTTGGTCACAACACAAGGAGAGTGTTGACCTCATTTCTGCATTGTTGTATTCTTTACCTTTAATCTTTTGCTAAATTAGGCACAGCTCTAAAGGAGCTACCGCGGATGATTGTTCGCGGTTATTGCTTTTATATTATCAAGAAGGATATTATTCTTGCTTGTTGTTTTGTTGACCTTGCTCCGTGTCACATGAGGAAGCTATAATGTATTGCAGTATATACATGCTAAAGGAGAGACCATATATGAAGCAATAACATGAACAATCATCATTGGAAGAGAAGAAAGTGACTTTCATGAGCTAAAGGGTCACTCGTAAGTCAGCCATGATCCACGCCATTGAAGAATCTTGGCATTGAAGATTAGCTCACTTCAACCACAAGGTGCTATCACACATATGCAAAGCAACAATGTGTTTTACCTTAACTCAAAGCAGACTCATGAAGGCATATGCAATGGATGTGCAATAAGGAAGAAACATCAAGAACCCATTTATGAAGAGGGACAACAAGATAGAAAGAGTCCTAGAACTCATCCATTCGACAGGTGGCCTTAATGCCATCATCCCTCCACACGGGTATGTATACTATGTATCGTCATTAATGATTATTCTCGTAAAAGACTGGATATATTTGAAGTGTTCAACAAGATCAAGGAATTCAAAGCCTTGATAAGAGAAACCTTCTGTAAGGAAGATTAAGATAATTCTCATGTTAGATATCGGAGAGAATATAATTCTAAGAGTTCGAACTTACAGTGATGTTGTAACACTGCGATCCCAACAAAACGTAAAATTAATCCAAGAACAAATCCATACCGAAGCTATGAAGACGCAAGGATCCATGATCATATCTCCTATGTGCTTCTTATGGGCAGAAGCAACAATGATAGTTGTTTATGTGCGGAACCGGGACATCCCATAACAATTTGGGCTCAAGACACCTAAGAAATTTTCATCAAAGAAGCCCGAGGTAAGTCATCTCAAAATATTTGGCTGTCCACCGTTTTATTCATATATCAAAATTGTGTTGTCGCCAAGTCCCAGCGTAATATTTGTGGGATACCGTGGAGGTATCCACCTCGGGACCCACACTGGTCACCACCATATTAGATCAAAAGAGGGACGTTGACCTTTGATGAAGAAGCAACACTTAAGAAATCAAGAAGATTCCATCTTGAAGAAATGTATGAAGAGGAACCTGTAAATCCTGTGGACTAAGCTGCATCCGTGGAGGGAAGTTCCCAGAGATGCGTAACTCCTATAAGGGACATCGTGGAGTTTTGAGTACATTTTTATGCTTCCTACCTATAAATCACTTTTGCCTCTATATCCATCCATTTTGCCTTCATTTCATTCCATATTTTCCATAAAATAGCTTATGCAAGGTACATTTATCATTCTTTTAGTTTACACTGAGTTTTCTAAATTTTGGCATTAAAATTGAAAATTTATCAGAAATTACAGGATTTGACTAAACTCCGTGAATTGCTCCTAGGTTCATGTACTTGCAAGCACTTGGGTGAAATCTAAGACTTGGGTCATGATCCCTGATGTACAAGGATGGATACTGAGCTACCGACTGATCCGAGCCTTCCGTGATGTCCGGGTTAACGCTAGTCAAACAAGGCCACCTGAGACTGACTGACTCTGATGAGATTGATATTTTTAGTTTTAAACTCTTTGAAGCAAATACTCCAAAGCATAGACTAGTATGACAACCCTTGAATATGAATGAAGAAACTTTGGAATTTGCAATCTTGAGATCAGTTATGTGTTTTGTTCTTGATAATGTTTATATGATGATGTGAATGTTGTTTGAGCTCTTTCTTAGCTGAGACATTTCAAGTGTACAAGTGAAGCATTGAAGGGCTCCCTTTGCAAAACTAGTACACTCTTTCTTTATACCTTTTCTGGGCAATCTTTGATACATGTTTTAGATTAGATCTTGTTGTAGATGAGTTCTATTCATATCTTTGTCAGAAATAGATTAATTCCATAGCTAAGTCATATGTTGAATGTTTCAAAGCCTTACTCATATTGTGAATGATTTCTTGAATAAGAATTCAACATGTGGTTTGCCTTCAAGCATTAAGATAGTCATGAATGCTTTTTGAGTTATTTACGCTGTCAGTACTTTTGATTTAATTACGATAGTTAAGCAATGAATGAATGAAAGAAGACAATGAATGGATCTCTTGAATAAGAGTTTTGTCCTTTTAGCATTTGATAAGTCTTAGAACTAGTTCGAACACCTCCCCTTTGAATGCTTACTGCTGATACTCTTTAGGGAAACAATTGCTGATTACTGTCATGAGATCTATGAATATGACTTCTGAATATAAGCTTAGCATCTCTTCCATATCCAACCCTTAGAATAGGTTTTTATTTATTCCATTAAAGAATAAAAATTATTCTAAATCCATATATTTTGATGTGCTCTAAGTCTTACAAACACCGGATTGACAATCATTTGCACTCTAATTTACACTAGTAGATTGGAGCCTAACATTTTGGCCATTGCCGGAGGTACATTTAGAGATAAGGATTAAAAAACAAAAAACATATATACATAAAATAAAAACACGACAGAATTAATTCTTAAGTTAAGTGTTTCTTTATGTCTAAATTTAGGGATGATAAAGGCATATTTTAAAAGAACCCCAAAAACTAATCAACCATCTGTAGGAGCGGGAACATCTACAACTGAAAAACATGAATCTACTACACCAACTACTGGAAAAAAATCACTTTGGAAGAATTAAAGGAAAAACAACGCCCAGACAAAAGCGTTAACTCCTCATAGAAAGACAAGTTCCCATTGGCTCATGAAGTAAAGAAGAAAACAAATACAATCGTAAATATCTTTTGTAGGGAAAGCAAAAAGAAAAAGCAAACTATTTTTGAACAAATAGGACAACCTCTTTTCCAACAGAACACCGATCAGACAACATAAAAACTTTTGCAAATGCCTGTCGATGGACAAGAAAGGGAGAGAATGGAAAGGGAATTATAAAGAAAAAAGAAATGAAGAAAGAGGAAGAAAGAACTAGAGGATAGAGAATATCGAGAAGAGACACGAGGAGGAGAAAATGATGAAGAGGAGGAAGAAGAACATACTACATTTGCATTCTATAGTTGATACACCAACTTCTTTAGGAGATGACATAAAATGAAGAATATTCCTCCTTATGTTCTTCCAAATTTCTTTGGTTTGTCTACTAAAGACCCCGATGTTTATGTTTGAATTTGACATCGCTTGTCGAACATATGGATATACCAAATGTGCTCAAAACTTCGTTTATTTCCTGCAAATTTGAAAGGATATGCATTAAATGGTTCATGGGGTTGGGAGAAGTTAAACCATAGTATACTGGATGACATGAAAAATAAATTTCCTTGCTAAATATCATCCCTATTGTAAGTCCAAAGACTCTAAACAAGATATCTTTAAAATGTCTCAAAGTGAAGATGAAATCTTAGAACAATATCTAGAAAAAATTCTTTATAATATGCACAAATCTAATCTCCATTTGGATGTCATCCGTACTATCTTTGTGAAGGGAATTCGTATTTTAAATTTGGATGCTCTTAATTTAATGGGGGTATGGGATATTTCTCACCTTCCTTTCCCAAAAATTACTGAATTATGTAAGAAATATTCAAGGGAAAAGCTAAAAGAGGACGAGGACAAAGAGATACTGGGACAAAGGCAACTAAATCAATTTCCAAATGTGTTCATAACAAAATTAGTTCCGCTTGAGAACTTTTAAAACTGATATTATGAATACATTTGGTTCACAAATTGAGACATTGAAAGCTAAAAAGAAGCAAGAGGAACAAGATCAAGTATTAGCCATCTATTGTCCTAAATGTAGAAAAACACATGCACCGAGAGAATGTCCTTTAGACAAAATTCAAGTCTGTGGACTATGTACAGATAACCATGCCACCGATGATTGTCCAAGGTTAAAAGAACTACAAGCTACTCAATATTGTGAAGAAGGACAAGCAAATGGAATCTCTTTATTATTTAGCACCAAGGAAGCCTTGGTAGCCACGTTTCATAGGTATGTTTCAAAAATTTGCTCCTCAATTCTCTCAACACTTCTGACTTTCAAAATCCTATTCAAAATTAATGGAATGCATGCCTGAAAACTTCATTCCCTCAGTAGAACCAAAACCAACCCCTCAAGGTTGGCGCAGGATATGCTCAAGGAAATCAGCCATACCAACATCCATACCAACAGCCTTACCAATAGCCATACCAACAACGTTATCAACAGCCATACCAACCTTTCCTTATCAACAGTTCCTAGACCAACCATACAAATCTTATATTTCTTTGCTGACACAACCGCACTACAAACTCAACTCCAAATCCAGCCAACTAGCCCAACATCCACAACAACTCCAACTACCATCTAACCAACCTCCACCTAGACCAACTCAATTATCATCCCAACCAATCTCCAATCCAAATAATAAAGTGGAAAAACCCATGTGATAACATTGATGAAGGGTTCACCAAGTACTAATCCCTTCAAAAATATCCACTTACATAGGGAAAGTTCTACTTAAAGGATTCTCCCTATCAGCAGGAAAACAAATCGGGGTAGAGGAGATTCATAGCACATAAAAGCTACCAATAAACAATCAAATCCAGAAGAGTAAAACATCAAATGAACAAACACCTTTCCGGAAATAGTTGGTTAAAGAAATTACCAACTTCTTCCCCGAGTTTGATGTCTTAATGAATTAAGAATGTTCCAAAATTCCTTTATTGCGTGCTATTAAGGGATTATCCCAAATCTGCCACAAAAAGCAATTAAGGAATTGTGTTCAAAGAAAATTAACAAAATAAGGAAAGATCCACCAACAATTCATGTAATTAAACCAGCAGTTTAATGTCAAATACCATTTCAATTGAAAAATATGTTGACCCAGGAATTTCAATGGTAATCATAACAATCAACAAATTTTCAATCTCTAAAACATTAATTGACTTAGGAGAATCTATCAATGTGATGACATTAGGAACAATGCATACTTTTGAATCTGCAAAATCTTCGACCAACCACTACGGTATTAGAATTAGCCGATAGATCTAAAGTAGTTCCCGGAGGTATACTTGAAGATATCACAACTTCTTTGGATTCTTGGTAGTATCCAGTAGATTTCCCAATCCTTCAAATCCGTAACTCCAATTCAGGAGGCCATCCATTGATCCTTGAAATACCTTGGTTGGCCACAACGAATGCATTTCACTTGCTGTAGAAATGTGGAATATGATTATCTCACATGGAACCGAAAGGAAACAAATCACACTTTTTCCTCCTGCTCAAAAACCTTCTGTATTAGATCAATTACCTTGGCTTGATGAAACAAGCAACAACAGGAAGAAGTAAATCAACCTATATTAAGTATTAATCGAGCCTTTGATTTGTGATGTAAGTCAATGAAGATCTATTAGGACTATTCTATCAACCGTATATCTCATGAATTAAGAGACACAAAACACATTGCTGCAGATGAGATCTTACGACAAACTTTTCAAGAAAATTGCAGCCAAATTCATTCTTTAGAGTCAATATTTAATGACATTTTTCCAGTTTATCTCTATGGAAAATACTCAAAGCAAGATAACTAAAATTAGTCCTGGGAAATATTTGAATATTGGCACAAATTTTGAACCACCTGATGAAGAACAATTGATTGCACTATTGAAGAAATATCATAAAGTGTTTGCTTGGGAATACACTTGATATGCAGGGGATTCATCCGGAAACATGCACTCATCATATCTACATGATGATAACATAAGACCACCTGCATGTCCACAACTAAGAATGAATCCAATATTGAAAGAGGTAGCCAAAGAAGAATTACAAAAATTAATAAATAGATTCCATCTAATTCCTATCTCTGACAACCAATGGGTTTCTCCATTAGTTGTTGTGAATTCCAAGAAAAATGGGAAATGGAGAATTTGTGTAGACTATAGAGAATTTAAACAAAGCAACACTTAGAGATAATTTTCCATTACCATTCATAGATCAAGTCTTAGACTCACTAGCTGGAAAAAAATATTTTTTCCTTCCTAGATGGATTTTGTGGCTATAACCAAATCAATATAGCATTAGAGGATCAAGACAAAACTACTTTACATTCCCTTGGGGTACATATGCCTATAAGGTATTACCTTTATTTATGTAATGCTCCAACTACTTTTCAAAGAGTAGTCCCCGACTCCATTTTTTCTCAGATTTAGTACATGAACGTGTAGGAGGTATATATGGATGATTTCTTCGTGCATGGTGATTATTTTGACAAATCCACTGTTATTCCTAATGATGAAATAAGATGCATAGAAACAAATTTGTCTCTTAGAAATGAAAAAATGTTTTATGATGTTAATTGAAGGAGTAGTATTAGGTAATCATATTTCATCATTGTGGAATAATCTATGGATCCCTGCAAAAATACAAATCCGTGTAAATCTAATCGGAACCAATCAAAAGATGTGAGGTTTCTTTGATATGCATCATTAAGATTCATTTAAAATTTTAGTAAAACAGCTTTGCCATTATTCAAATTACTTTCAAAAGATATACATTTTCATTGAATACTAATTGTCAAAATGCCTTTAAGAAGCTCAAAGACAAGCTATCAACAACACCTACATTAAGAGGGCCTAATTGGGCTTTTCCATTTCACATCTCTACTGATTTAATCACCGCAATAGGCAATTTCATTGGGTCAAAAATCTTATGACTTAAGCTATTTACTTCATTAGCAAAATCTAACCCCTGCAGAGTTGAATTCCTGCATCAATAAAAACCATTTTGTTATCCTGCCATTATTAATAGTTTTGTTCATGAGATATTTTATGAAGTCTTTATCCATACATATCATTTTGCCATAAAATATCTCATGAACAAACCTATTACTAATGGCGTGATAACAAGATGGTTGTTATTGATGCAGAATTCAACATCACAGCCTTGAATAGACATGGAAAGGAAAATCAAGTAGTCAATTTCCGTGCTTTTCAAGACGCCTAGCTCCGTGAAATGCATCCATATCAACCTCATCACTATGATCCTCATCTCTCACACCATCTCTAGACTCGATCGAGGTGTGGATGTCTATCAAGCAGTACGTCATGGCTCCTATCTAAATGAGGAAGATGGAGAAGTAATATTGGCTTTGTAAGGATCACTTCAGATTATGACTCAGAAGGCCTCTCAGATGCTTTACTACTACCAACCTCTGGGTCAACATGCTCCAAATACTCCCTTTTATAAAAAGCAGTACCGTTTTTTTTGTGAGATAATGTAAGAGTTAAAAAAATATCAGCAGAATTGAACATAAGGAGTGCATTAAAAATAAATAAAAATAAACATATATTACCTTATATGTGTTGTTGTGACATAAGGAGCTTGATCCTTCTTTGACGTCCGGGGTTTGTTCAGGATGATCTAACAAACTAATGCCCTTATAACTCGAATATATTTTTAATAAGAGGATCGATCAACCTCAAGAATAAAACCCTCCTCATTACATGAATCAAGGATCCATGGTTTATTGACTACATATACTCAAAGAAAACAATGTTATTTGAATAAAATTATATACAAATAATAAAACAATGTAAAATGAAAGTGGAAATTGATAATCATTTACATAAACCATGACCGCCCTTCACCATCATCTTGGCCACATGTTACATAATTAGAACCCCTAAATATTTAAAAAAATTGTTAATGATAACAAAAGAACAAATGTAAAAGATAATATTTACAACAATGTTAAAGATAATGCAATAAGTACAATGTACAAGTAGATATTTCTTAAAGAGGTGTTGCATAAGAACCCGCACACTATTAGTCAATGTTTCTATTCGATTCAAGTGGTAATCCACTAATAAATCTTCCCTTTACTATCTTTTTATCAGGTACAAGACTACCCGATTCTCTTCGTGTCCCTCATATATGTAATTTGGTTGTTTGTTTGTTGTCCTGCGTCATGTGTTGTTTATAAACCCCTATAATATTACCGAAGCTTCTTGAAATCTTCCATCAATATATAGATAGTCACCCATTATTTTAATATCCTCATATTAGTTGTATATAATTCTATAAGGAAGTGTATTATCTCTCAGATACTTCAGTGACAAACCTGACCAACCACATCCAATCGCTATAATTGTAACACTAATCAATATAGTCCATCAATTCAAGCATCGGGGATTTTATTTTACAATTATTCCATTCATGGAAAATAGCCCCAGCCATGTAGGGAGGATATGCAATGTGATATGTCCCATTGTTGACAACAAAGTCAACAATCTATAGGGAGGTAGTTCCTTAGGGTACCCATTGCTTCACCAGACAAGCTTATACCGAAAGTGGGAAAATCTATGTTATCTATGCTCTCATCATCATAAGAGTACGATCCTCCTTCGCAAGAAAAAATTTCATGCATCTACAAAATTTTATTCTCACTTTTTCACATCTGGTCCTTATTTTCTTATCACATCTACTCTGGATGTAGTCGTGATTTCTATTTGTCCTAAGCTTTCCCTCACCGATGAAGAAATATCCCATGTGCACCTACTATTGCACCTTCACTGCATGTGCACGGTTGTTAGTTAGTAGTCCATCATCATATTCACAACAAACAATTTTTATATCTTAGTTTTGACAATTAGACTAGTGTGCAATTACCAATATTAGTTGTAAACCACCTAATTTAATGTGATATCCCTCTTGATTTTGGACATATTAAGGACATATTAAAATGTCCAAAATCACTCAAGGACATGATAAATTTATCATATGGATCTAAGAAAAAATAGTATTAAGGTTGTTGTTTGTTGGATTTGTGCAAAATGAACCTAAACAAAACATTCTCACTTGAACTTGAGCAATGCCATAACTTCTAGAAATGGTATAGAAAAATATAAATACTAGACTAGGATAACCCAACTAGGCACCCTCTACTCAAGAAAGAGGAACCACACGACACAAAAAACCTTTAATTTTTGCAAACCCCCATGTGTTGCATTGTCAACTCCCACAAGGCCATCCTAAACCCCAATACTAAAGGGAAACAATAAAAGTTTTGTAGGAATCAAAGAAACCTAGGGTTGAACATGGGACATAAAAACATGAAACCCATATCACATACAAAATGAAAACACACAAGGAGAGATCCAAACCAAAAAACATGTTAACAAGGAAAACACATACTTTTCTATGTGTTAAAGACCAACTTGAAAAGAAAACACATATGGAAAAATCCAATTTGAAGAACACTGTCACAAGGAAAACACATCCCTTTCTATGTGCCAAATACCAACAATTCCAACCAATCTACCAGTGTATGCAAGAGGTAGCAATGAAACTACCCACAATCCTATGGAAAAACAACCCTCCTCCATGATTTTTTTTACCACACATCGACAACCACTACAAAACACCATAATCGATACCAAACCCAAGAGAGGAATGAAAAACATGGAACGACAACCAAATTCCAGATTGCACCATGATCACCAAGACAACCACAACAAAAAACCATAATCGAGACCATAAGCATGAAACCCATGGGAAACATAGAGAACCCACAAAATTTTAGGCTATGCCACAATGAGCACAATTCACGGCCCACTAAATTCTATAGCACACCACGATATCTAAGCAAACCACGACCAATCACCATATTAGAGACCAGATATAGGAAACTCCATAGTGCACCACAACAACCAACATAACCACAACCATATATCATAGTTGATAACACATCTAAAAAACTCATGACAAGAACACACCACCCACCAAATTCTAGGCTACACCATGAAAAGCACAGACCACCAAATCCTGACAACAACAAACACACATGCTAAACCATATTGCATGATAAACCTATGGAATTAAATAAGGACTTAAGGGTGGCAAGGGAAGTGGTGGTAAGATAGTATAAAAAATAAGGTGAAACACATTCCCTTAAACCCTACCTCCCCATCATCTTAAAAATTGACCCCACCATTACATACTTAGCACCTTAGGACCTCCATCTCAGATACTGACAATACAAATGGAGGTCATGACTAGGGATTTTATGGCAGACCTAAACGTTATTCACAAGGATATTATGATCAAATTTTTCGTTTGTACGTTGAGAGGAATTGCAACACATTAATGATTTCACAAAGATTGTCCAAGGGTTGTGTCTTCAATTTCAAGTTTCATCAAAGAAATTTGTAGGATTTTGAGATTGTGAGTAGGCTCTTGAAGAATTCTACAATGAGGATTTTTTGCTTCAACATTGCATGGAAAGAAGGAAGATACTTGATGACACTTTGCAAGCCTATCAAATAATCCCATGGATATGCTTTTCAATAAGTTGGTTGAAAGGTATAAGGCAATAAATTATTGGTCGATGTTGTAGAAAACAAATACCTTCAGAGTGATGACCAACCCATCGTCTTATCTAAAGCGTTGTCAGAGCATCATGTAGTAGGGGAACAACCCCTAGTCACCTCCATCCATACAACAAGCCCCACTTCTACCAAATGATTTGGTCCCCTGTCATATGAAGATGCCATTACTGAATATGATGCCATAACTCCCCCCACTCCCCTATTAGAAACCGTAGTTAGCAACGATATGATTGAAATGGCAATGGAAATGGTAAGAACAAAGCACCATGCATATTTTTTTATTTCTTTGACTAAATGTAATGAATGGGTAAATGGGTGATTATCAATTGTTGGGTTTGAAAATTTGATGTAGAATGTATTTTTCCTACAATGTTGTTGGGAATTGGCCTTGGAACCACAACCAATTAAGCCGAGACATGAAACTGTATTTGCACAAAGCCATTTATTCATGGTAATGAATTCACAATGGAGAAGCTTGATCTCAGGTCAAAAGTAATTACAAATATTTTTACATTTATTATTTTTCAATGAAGATATATCTTGGTAAGATAGATAAGATGTCATAGGCCTACCATTTATGGATCATAATGGTATGAGAGTGGTTGGATACAATAATTTGATGAAGGCATTTCTCTTGTCTTATTCCCATTTGGTGACTCCACAAAGGAAAAAAACCACATTCTAGAAGATCTGAATTGAACTTGTTGTTTGTAGAGGTGAGACTTGAAGGTATTTGAAGAATCACCTAGAAACTCCATTGATATTGAAATAAGGTAAGATGGATATATGTTTTTCAAATTTCGTATCAACTTATCAATATATTGGAAGTAAAGAAATATGGCATTTTTAGAAGAATCGTTGATGGAAGGATGGTTCGACCCATTATATTTCTTGGGTATCCCAGAGTATCCAAATGAGCTCTTTGATCCAAACTGGGGAAAACAAGTTCCAAAGTTCTATGGACAAATTGATTCCGCTCCACTACATATTGCATCTTTCATTGAACCCATTCCATATATTAATGTTTCCAATGAGGATGTCATGATGAAGATATTTCTAATGACCTTTGAAGATGATGCATTGGAATGGTTTTATGATTGTATTACGAAGGAGATATCTTCTCTTTTAGGTTTAATCAAAGCATTTTGCAAGGTTTGGGATCTTGGTTATGTTGAAGGATCACACATGAAATGTGTTATAATTGATATTTTTCATAGAATGAGAAGAGAGCTTGATGATTTGGTGCTTGCATACACATTTGATCCTTCTAATTTCCTATTTTATAAGACCAAAGATAAATATAATGCACTAAACTCATTAATCACCATTGTAGAGAAGTACCTAAAATCATCCTAGGTAAAGCTTGGAAATGAGTTTCATGAGGATGACCAACTTTCTCTTTCATCCCATGATCCACTTATACATAAGTTGTAGATCCGAACAATAAACCTAGTGATGAAATCCTTGAAGACAATGTTGCATTTATTCATATAGAAGATCTCCATGGTGAAAATCGTGGTGAAGATTCTATTGAAGATAATGTACTTCCTCTTGTTCAAACACATTGTGATGATAGCACACCCTTGCATGATGAGGATATCCAAGCATCCACTACACCCTACACCAAAGTCAAGGGTTTGGTGATCTATCCACCTTTTCAAATTTTTGAATTTGATGATGGATCCATTGATGATTTGAAGAGGATAGAGCTTGTAGAAAATCCCTTGGAGGAACATAAATTTGCAAGTACTTCCACTAAATCATGTAATG
>SNQJ01S0031299.1:69456-80121 GCA_010110895.2 Picea sitchensis | reverse complement strand
GGTATGCCTTTGGCGGCAAGTGGCGCAGATAGGTTTAACTCCAGAATCTTTCAGAGCTTTTCTCAATTCTTCGTATCCATGCATCTCATTCACAGGCCCTGGAAAACGAATTTTGTATGAGCCATTGAACTGAATGGAATGCTCAATCTGTGCTTCCGGCATATAACTTCGAATCATATCTAAGATATTTTCCTCCATATTGCAGTAGTAAAGTACTGCTGTGATTCGAGAGTGCAAGGGAGGAGGCTAGGTTCATCGGATAAGAAGAATGGGATTTGGCTTTTAAATAGAAATCAAGCAACTCGATGACTTTCACTTAGGGTTTCCCAAATAAAGCTGCTAAGTTGGTAAAAAAATAAACTGCTAATTTTGTTAAATTGTGTTTGGATATAATATATAAATTAACAAATTGAATAACATTGTCATTCCAACTCATAATCAATGCAAAAGCCACGCTTTGAGGATACCAATGATATGGAAAATCTTTAGACATAGAATAATTTTTTTTGGAATTTTTAATATCAATTTATGTTGTATTATATAAATAATTAATTGTATAAGTTATATGATTAGGAATATGAGTTTTTTTATAGGTTACACGTTTAAATTTAGAAGAGGTAGGATATGTATATCTAAGTAGATTTTAACAGTGAAATGGTTTTGCATATAAACTCTCTTGTTTCATAAACAAGAAAATCTCATACACCAATTTAGTATTTGATTGAATCATAATTTTAAAAATAAATTATTATTATTTATTATTATAAACAATGAGAATATCATAATAAATGTTTTAGTTTGAATTTGTTTTATACATAGTAGGTCTAATGGTTAAGAACATGTGTTTTCTCCTAAAAGATCACAAATTCAAATCTAGAAGAGGTAGGATATGTATATCTTCTTAGACTTTACCAAATCAAATCCATTATTAGTATTAAACACTAGTGTTGAGAAATTTACCAAAAATTAATTATATAGTATTGTTTTCTAAAATAAATAATAACTTTGTGATAACATTTAAAAATATCTAAATAACCATATATTATGATACAAAGAATATATTTTAATATCAATATCCATTTCCCATGGTGTTCTTCATTTTTCATCGCCATTCTCAATCTTTAATTCATCTACAATCATGAAACGCCTTGACCTTCTAGCTTGATCACAATGGTAGTATAATATTTAGCAATGGTGTTTTGATCTTTAGAATATTGTTTTTCTTCAAAAGTACAATAATTATTGTAGTTCAAACATTTATACATATTTTGAAAAACATGGGAAAATTTGTTGTAAAAATTAGAACTTGGTATTTTCTTTATGGAAAAAGAAGAACCTATAACCTCTTAAGAGGAAACACATGTTCTTAACCATTAGACCCACTCAGATTGTATATGACTATATAAATCTTGTATAAGGCATTGAACTGAAAAAATACTCAAATTATACTTCAGACATATAATTTTCAATCATATCATGTTTTCCTCTATATTGCACTCATAGAATTTTGTTAAAAAGTACAAAAAAGGATGAGGGTTCATTAAAAACAAAAATAATGAAAATGAGTTTTTAAATTGAAACTAAGCATACAAATGAATTTTACTTAAGTTTTTCCAACCTAAGTGACGCCTCTCTATTTCCTAATAAAATTTATCTCTAACAATGGAGACAATGACCATTTCTTTTCAGGATTGTTATTATTTTTATTCTTCCATAAAGAGTTTGAAAATAAAAGTTTTTTTAATTAATTAATTATTAAAAACTCTTTATTCTTCCATAAAGAGTTTGATTTTTTTTATTTTTTTCCAACATCATTAATTATTTGACACATTATCACTATTCGATTTTTTAATTAATATTTTTATTTATAATCAACATTTCAATAATGGACCATGTTTTTTATCTATCCATGTGGTTTCATAGTTGTCCATCTTCTATACAAACCCACTAAATTCATCATGATCACGTATGAGACTATATTTGTTTTTAACTCACCCAATAGTGATTGTGTTTAGATAAAGCAATCTCCCTTCACATATATTATTTAAATCAAATTTACAATGCCAAATATGATGGCATACACGTTTATGCAGTGTTCACATTGAAATGTTAATATTGTATATGACCGCATCCTCATATTCAAGTTAAATTATTGAGGATATTAATGTTTTTAAAATTTTAAATGGTACATTTTAAACTTTGGTTTTCAATTTTGATTTACGATAGTTTTACATCATTTGAAATGCTAAATACAAATAGTTGAATTTGTACAATATCTTTATTATCTTCATTATAACAGGAAAACTAATAAAGTTGGAAGAATGAAGAAAAATATTTGTTAGGGTTTTGAAAACCTACATGCTCTCTCTCGTGCAATGTCACACCTCCTTCAAATTAGAACTGGGATCCACTGCAACCAAAGATACAGACTGACCTGTCTTCGCAAAATGAGCTCAGATGGGGTGAAAACCCCCTTTTACAGAAACACCAAAACTAATGAAATGGATGGACTTAGATCTCGACGACCATCCTTTGAACCATTGCCACACCTCAGAGATCACCTTCTACAAGAAGAACAAGGCTCTAGGAAAAAAACGGAAACAGAAGTTGAATCGTCGCATCCAAAGGAATCTTGGAATTGGGGACTAGGTAAATGTATCCCTCAAGTGCCAACTACATCAAAATATGTGATAAAATCCACCAGGGTAGGAGAACACACCCATTTCATGAAATATCATGCCTTGATTGAATTTTTTTTAGGGATCTGGCCATCAGAGAAAGACCTTACGAAATGGATTAAAAACTGGTGGAATATGAAAGGTGACTATGAACTACAACTAAGTTCAAAGGGCTTCTTTACAATCATATTCTACAGTCTGGAGGACAAAGATAGGGTATTTGAAAATGGCCCCTATTTCTATAACTTGGTCGGGATGTATCTAAGGTTTTGGATGGACCATTTTTTCCCAGAAAAGGAAGACTTTACTTGCACCCCAATTTGGATCTGCCTATACTCTTTACCCCAAGAATTCTGGCTTAAAGAAATCTTAATGGGCATCATAAGCATGTTGGGAAGGTATGTCAAACTCTTAGAAGCCACAAAGAAGAGAAGATACACTTCCTATGCACGGATCTGTGTTTACATGAATATCTCCAAATCCCTCCCAGGTTCAGTTACCATAGAGTATCAAGACGAGGAATGGATTCATACCATAGATTATGAACACATTCCCTTCAGATGTCAGAAATGTCACAAACATGGAAATCTCTTCAGAGACTTCCCCCTCAATGCACCAGCCCAACTAGCAATAGAGGAGAAACAAAAAGAAAACCATACTCAAGTGCAAGGATGCAGGAAAACTCCTTTGAAAGATTCCATGCAGACTGGAGGTTGGAATATTCCCACCAACAATTCCTTCGATGCACTCAACAATCTACCAGAGACAGAGGAAGTTGAAAACCCCCACAAAACATCAGATCCAAGCAAAGACACATGTAAAGAAAAACAAGCCCTAGATCTAGTCTTAGAGAAAATCTTAAGTCATGATCCCCAAGCTAAAATGATACCAGGAAAAGACCCAGAAGAAGGTGGAGACACCATAATGCAGATTGATGAAAGGGAACTCAAGGACATTGAGTTTGACAAAATCGAGGAAGCCCTCAGCAGGAAGGAATTGCAATCCATTCCAGTGGAGCAACTCAGAAAGGTACACAAGGTTTTCATTGATTCCATAGTGGGTGTCACTTCATGCTTAGGAATCCACTTGGATCCAGATCCACATCCCAAGGGAAACTGGAAATAGGGTAAGCGACGTGGACGAAAAACAACTCATCAATTAATCAAAGAGGTAGGTAACTTTATGATAAACTTAGGTCAAATGCAGTACCTCACTTAAGGATTTTTCTCCCCCCCTAGCAATTAAGCATGATAAATATCATCACATGGAATATCAAAGGACTCAATGGAACATCCAAACAAAGGATTCTTGGAAACTATGTCAAAGCAGAAGATCCATACATCGTTTTACTCTAGGAAACCAAATGTGAGGGCGACATGGAAGAAGAAATATTCAAAATATGTTGGAGGCATTGTAATTTCACTTACATAGACTTTGGAGACACTGCAATTTCACTTACACAAACTCCAAAGGAGCAACATGAGGTTTAGCCATCTTCTGGAACCCAACCATAGTTATTCTGGAACCAAATTTTTCAACGATAGGTACGCTCATAGAAAATTACCGAGCTATAAGCTCAAACAAAGCAGGGGTCATCACCATTTCTTATGGCCCTCAACTTACTCAAGGGAAAGATTACTTCTTGGGCAGTCTTGCTTATATAAATTCTCTAGGAGGACAACAACAATGGATGCTAGGAGGGGATTTCAACATAATCCTCACCCTAGAAGAAAAAAGTGGCGACTTTAAATGATTGGACCAAGAAAACATCAAGTTTATCCATATCATAGACAAACTCAACATAATTGACATTGAGATGAGAAATGGATCCTTCACCTGGTCCAATAAGCGGGCAGGCACTCAACACATAGCTAGAAAACTGGATTATTTCCTAATTTCGAAAAACCTAATTCTTGAGGGCCCTCTAATTGAAGCCAACATTCTTTCGAAATGAGGCTCAGACCATTGGCCAGTCTAGCTATGGGTAGATACAATTAGCACACCCAAGTACAAACCCTTTCGCTTTGAGAAATTATGGCTAACTCACATGGACTTCCCAGATCTCTCCCGCACCTGGTGGGCCAAAGAAGAAATCGTGCATGGCACCAAATGTACAAATTCCAGCAACACATAAAACATTTCAAGAAGTAGCTTCGAGGCTGGAACAAAAATGTCTTCAGTGATATTTTCCTAGCACATAAATCCCTAGAAAAATGACTTGAGGAAATTCAACATGAATCCATCGTCTCGGGCTATTAAGATACCTTGCTACAAGAGGAAAAGATCCTAAAAAAACAACTTGCATATCGTCACAAGCAGGAGGAGATCCTTTGGAAGAAGAAGTCCCAAGTGCAGTGGTTAAAGGAAGGGGGGGGGGAATACAAAGTTCTTTCACTGCTCCATGATCCACATACGTTACATCAAACACATTACAAAAATCAAGGATTCACAAGGAAACACACTTCTAGACCATGCAGACAATGAAGAAGAGTTAGTTACCTATTACAAACATCTTCTCTTAGAACCCCCAATTGATAGAACGTCTGCCATCAATATGGTCACACAACATATTCCCGCCCTAATTACCCCTTATCAAAACAGAGCTTTAATGAGACTGATCTCACAGGAGGAAGTTGATCAGGCTATCAAGGAAATACCCCCTACAAATCCCCTGGGATGGATGGTTTCACTACTGATTTCTTCCACCATTGTTGGTCATTTATTTGAGAATAGGTTTAACAACTAATGGAGGAATATAGAACCTCAAGAAAAGTGCTCTCAGCCCTCAATGCCACTTTCCTTACCCTGATCCAAATAGAGGAATGTGTCACCAACCCAAAGTAGTTTAGATCGATAATGTTGTGCAATGTTGTATACAATATCATCACAAACGTAACTTATCTCAAACTCAAGCCCCTTCTTTCTTTCATTATCTCCAAGGAACAGTCGAAATATGTAGAGGGGTGACACATGATGGAGAACGTAATCTTGGTTCACGAGGTGATTCACTTGCTCAATACCACATGCACCATATGTATGCTCATAAAGATTGACCTTTCTAAGGCTTTTGATAATCTTAGCTGGAAGTACATGCATTCTCTTCTTTCGGCCTTTGGGATCAATGAAGATTGGCTGGACTAGATCATGAAACTTACCTCTTGATATTTTTTCTCCATCCTAGGAAATGATGTCCCCTCTAGGCCTTTTTCCCCCTCTCGAGGCATCTGCCAAGGGGATCCACTTTCCCCTTTCCTATTTGTAATCATGGAAGAAGGTTTAGCGTGATATATGTCTTCCTCGATCTCGAATGGTTCACTACAAGGGCTTCTGATCCATGGACTACAACCTACATCTTCCCACAGCTAATTTTTTGATGATACAATGATTTTGAACACCCCCACGAACAAGGAATCCATCAAAATTCAAACCATCCTCACAGACTTCAATGATGCCTCATGCACTACTTTCAATATAGACGAATCACATTTTTTCTTCTTCAACACTCCCCCAGTAGTTCAAAAACTCATTTCCCACCTCCTAGGCATCCCAAACTTCTCCCTTCCCTCCAATTATCTAGGTTTACCCTGGACAGACTCAACAACATGAAACATCTCTTGGAACCCCCTAATGCTCTCAATCTTCAATCACTTCAATTCCTAGACCTTCAAATCCTTAAATCTCCCTACAAGGCTCATCCTCTTAAAAGAGATGATTCAAGCTATTCTGCCCTACATGTTCTTAGCTCTTGTAGAACCAAAAACAATCATTAAAAGCATTAAAAACCTTCAATGAAACTTCCTCTGGCACGATCACAAACAAGGGAAAAAATGGGCCTTAGTCAGTTGGGAAAATATCTGCAAGCCTACCTCCTTGGGAGGATCAAGTATTCGCGACCCAGGAAAGTTCAACATTGTCATGGGAGAAAAAATATGGTGGCGTTGGATAAAATACCCACAAGAACTTTGAGTGTGACTCTAGAAGAAAAAATATACCCCCCAACTACAGCAAGAGCAACTCTTTATGCTTGAAAAGAAGATCCAGGTTTCCAATATTTGGAATGTTGCTTAGCGAAACCGCCCACTCATCCAAAATCATGCTTTTTGGGAAGTGCATAATGGACAATGCACCCAATTTTGGACAGACACTTGGAAACAACAACCTCCATTGCAGACGATGGATATCTTACGTCCTTATCAAAACCACATACAAGGGTTGAGGGACCTCAAACAAGCATACCTCTGGATTAATTTCCTGCATCAACCCCCTTGGCGTAGTTGGAAACTTCTCCCACAAGATCTAAACCTACCAGAAAATCTTGATCTTCAACCTTGGAAAGAAGCAATAGGAAACAAGAAGATATGAATTAGTGAGGAAAAGGATATTCTTCGTTGGGGGTATTCCCCGACATGCATGTTCACAATTAAGGAAGCCTATCAACTTCAAGAAAACTTTCACAACCAGTTGAAAGATCACATTTGGCACATAATCTGGAAAACCAAACTCTGGCCAAAGGTTTCCACCTTTCTTTGGCTCCTAGTTCAGAACCAACTCCTAACCTGGGATAACCTCAAGAAGAAAGGATTCATTGGAACCTCAATTTGTCACCTATGCCAACAATAGGAAGAAACAATGGAGCACATATTTAATCAATTGCCAAACAAAAATATGATTTGGGATCAAGTTGCGATAATCATGAGGAAAACCAAAAGAGATAAGACAAAGGTCATCAACACTATTAGAAACTAGGGCTCAGGGGATTTTGAAATCCCACCCCTAAATAGAATTTGGTAACTCCTGCCAGTTTTTATAGTGTGGCAGCTCTAGAAAGAAAGGATTTGGTGCATATTCTAATCCCATTCCTCCAATCCCTCCATAATATGGTCTCATATCCTTGGGAGCATTTGAAAAAATATTCAAGTACAATCATGGACCCAAGATAACATTCCCATTGAACCACCATAATCCCTCATCTTCTCCTCCTGGCAGCTAATAACTACCAAGGCTCCTCTCTCTATCTCTACTCCCACAATTCCCATTGTCTGAAGCCCCTCCACTTGGATTTGTCCACCCCTGGGTTTCTTGAAGTTTAACTTTGATGGATCCTCAAAGGGAAATCCTAGCCCAACTGATTTTGGAGAAATTATCAAAGACAACACAAGGAAAATCAATCACCTCAGAGAAAGATGTATGGGGAATGAAATGAATAACTCAATAGAACTTTGGGGTCTCATCAGGGGAATTCAACTATCCTTGGATCTCTATTTACAACCCCTCATAATTGAAGGAGATTCAAAAGTCATTATCTCACTAGCAACCAAAATCATCAATGGCACGGATTCAGAAAAAATCACTACCCGCTAGTGCCTCTTAGGCCCTCTCTCTTTTTTACAAGCCTTATTACATCCCCCCTCACTCTAATCACTTCACACATAAGACACGAGGACAATAAATTATCTGAAAAACTAGCTAATGAGGGAGTCACTACAAAAGCATAAATACTTATTCTCAATGCCCACAATCATCCACATTCACAGCTATTAAAATATTGCCTACCCCCGGATGGGGTGACACCTAGAGAACACATGTCACATGGCACACTGGAAACAAGTGCAGTTAAATCCCCTCACCACCAGCCTCCTCCTCTGTCCATTCAAAATTCTTAGCATTCACTCTAGCCAGAGCTTAGTGCACTGGGACAGTTTGGCCAGTCTAATGGTGATCTGATCTTGACCCTTCGGTACTGGTACGATGCAACAAAGAGACATTACCTTAACATTCATGGCTCCCCTACCCGTCACTTCCCTCATCATCACGCAGGTGACTCCTTGTTGTGGCTCTTGTCTCCAAATTTTTTCCTTTGTTTTTCATTCTCCCCGTGCTATTATGCTCTGAGCACTTCGATCCTCTAATATTTTCCTTCTATCCACGACCAACATTTTTGGCATTTCCTCTGTTATTCCTCGTGAGAGAGGCAAATCCAAGCAGGGGCCGACCTACTATAGTCAAGTAGGCAGGCATCGACACACCAAACTGCCTTCTCTCTCTCCCAATCCAGGAAGCAACTTTGCTCGCTCTCCTAACTCCGGCCAAAACTGGTGAGAGGATGCTCAACCTGAGTTTGACTCATCTAACCAAGAGATAATCTATGGGTGATGCATAGTGGAAGAGGAGCTTACTCCTAACTGGGAGGAGACCACCATGGAGTAGATGACACCAACATGCACCGATATCCCTTTGAATTCCCCTGAGACGACCATGGGAGACTATATGGTAGAGGAGGAATTCTCTCCTCTAATGCAGGATAACTACAAGAATAACACAGACCCCAACGATGATGACCCAGGGATAAAGTGGGGAAAGTATTGGAGCCAGGAGGAAACCCATCAGGAGATACACAAAGGCATGCAAGCTTACCCGAATTTTGGAAGCCAGGACTTACCCAACTCCTGCAGGCTCATAGAGGACCACTTGGTGTTGATTTTCGAGATGAGAAATGACTTGGCCGAGTAGTTGTAGAACCAACACGTCGTTAGAAAGCGCTTGGAAATTTTATTCGACTCCCTATCAAGAAAACCTGTGAAGAGCCGTTGCCCAACATGTTGTCAACCATTCACCTTCACAGTTTGCCATGATGGACGCCTGGGTTCACCTCAGGTCTAGTTTTTTTATTGTTAAATTTCTAGTTTTAACTACAATGTTTTTTGTTGAAAGCAGACTCTGGTTCACTAGCTGATCCTTGAACAATGTCGACCACATGTTCTGGTTTCCATGCATATGGTAGAATACGTGGCGAGTTTTGATGTATTTTAGACATGTGTCGCTTTTTTGATATCGTAAAATAATGCAATCTTTTTATTTAAATAAACAGAAAAAACTAATAACTTTATAATATGAACATGAATGGAATAATATGAATAGAAATAAATAAATATTCATTTATCTTATTTAAATAATTATTATAAACTAATTAATTATAAAATACAAAATTAAGGATAAAAAATATAAATATAAATTTCAATATTTTTTTATATTTAATATATTATTTCATATATTAAAATTATAAAAAAATTAAACAATATGAGTAAAAAAAAACAACTTAAACAATATTTCTATATATAGTAGTAAACAAAATTAGTATCTTTTTAAACAAAGTGTTACTTTATACATTACAATTAACAAAGTATTATTTCGTATATTATAATAAAAAATATACAAAACAAAATTAGCAGTTTTTTTTTTTCAAAGTGTTACCAAATACATCATAACTAAAATCAAATTAAAAAATAGCAGTTTTTTAAAACCAAATTAAAACCCAAAAGTATCATCAAGACGTATAAAAAAAAAACAAAGTTCCAACTAAGACCTAATACAAAAGCTACACATTGAAAATAAAATTATAAGAAAGTACACCATTCAACTAGGTTCATCTTACACATTCTCACTTGGATAGGGGTGGGGGAAGAAGGGTTTTTATTAGTCAAACTAAACATTCTTCCTGCCATATAAGAAAGTACACCATTCAACGACATTCACCTTAAACATTCTCACATGGATGAGGGTAGGGGAAGAGGGGTCTTCATTAGTCAAACCAACCATTCCTCATAGCATATAAGAAAGGACATCATTCAACGAGATTCACCTTACAAATTCTCACTTCGAGGGGGTGGGAAGATCATAAGAAAATCATAATTTACTTAAATGAGGGTGACGAAAAATAATAAAGAAAATATATTAGGTGTTACATATGCAAAAATAACAATTTTTACTTAAATATTTATAATAATAATTAATATATAATTTATATTTTTCTATATATAATTAATATATAATTTATAATACAGTCTAAGTGGGCCTAATGGTTAAGAACATGTGTTTCCTCTTAAGAGGTCATAGGTTCAAATCCAGAGGGGGGTAGGGTATGTATACCTTCGTAGACAGGTCTCATACACCAATTTGGTGTGCTGGCTTGGTCGCGACCTTAAAAATA
>SNQJ01S0031299.1:44128-56069 GCA_010110895.2 Picea sitchensis | reverse complement strand
CTTTGTCATCTTCAAAAATTCATTTCTCCTCAACCATGAGGATCCACGTGATGTGCCACATACCACCAGAAACAACATGATGTATACTATCCATCCATGGGTGTTGTATTTGCATGTGCATTTTTCTTCATGTTCAAATACCTTCATCAATCTTGCGGTACAAAACCCATGACTAGGGTTGACATCAATGACAACAACCAATCTTCCAACAACATCAACCAAGTTATATTTAGTGAGAAACAAATCACTAGGAAATTCACCTCCTTTTTTTCCCTTTTGAAATTATACATGCCTACTAGTATGACTAATTAATTTTTTTGAATATGGACTTCATGGGAAAGAATGGATTGTATACCCAATTTCGTCTTATCCAAATATGTCGAGAAAGAGAGGAGTTTGTCCATGTAATCCATATTTGAAAATTTTGGTTTGAATTATTTGGGGCGTACCTCTGATCTACAGAAAACAAGTTCCGTGTGGCACAAGGTAATGTAATGCACTTTGATTCTGACTTCCATTTCATGTGGAGCCTCTAGAGTAGTCTCCTTCCAATCTTCTCTCATTTTGAAACCTCCATATTTAATGCAACTCATCTTAAAAAAAAATGTTAATCTCAGTGTAGAGAACAAACCTCTTGGTGTGTGGCTTGGCCATCATCCAAATAATCTGACTTACATAAGGCTCTAGATTGGGCTTGTGGGTTTTTTATTGTGGATTGTTCTCCAATTCAACCAGGACAACCTTGTTACGAACCAGATAATAATTTTTCCCATGCTTCATCTACTTGTAACAACTATTACCAACATAATGGGGTCTCATTTTTCGCTTGTAATTTTGGTGGCACGACACGTCTTTAAAGTGTATTACGTGTTATGTTTTTAAAAGTGATCTATAAAGGTATTTTATTTTTATTTTATTTTTTCTTTATTTATAACATCTAACATATTCATCTAGCACATTTATTAGGATTGAGGAGTGGAGAATGGTACCAACGGATTTCCCTCATTGCCTTCCATGACCATTGATCTCCCACATGCCTTCTAAGGCCATAATGAAAATGGTTGGTAGGTAAATCCTCAACAACTTTATTGCATGACGAAAATATAAAGAATTTCACATGATACAATACATTCTCATTAAAATAGTCTTGTTTTCACAAGCATTGGCAATAAAGATGGATGTAAAAGACACCTTTTATTCAGAGGGGAAGGTATTGGCATCGAGGGCGGGCATTGACATTATTGTTGTTTTATTTTCTCTAGTTTCAATGGGCATTGAAGAGACATGGTATTAGCATCGAGGGCAGGCATTGACATTATTGTTGTTTTATTTTCTCTAGCTTCAATGGGCATTGAAGAGCCATCTTGTTTCCATAGGGGTGGACATTAACATTGAGTGTTGTTTAATTTGTTTTGGCTTCAATGGGTGTAAAAAATTACACAGTGGTTCTCTCAGATTTATAAGTACTTATTTCACACAGGTATAGACACACATCATAATTGTTTAAATTATAATACAACTCTACATTTTTTTGTGCTCAAGGTCTACTTCATTGACTTATAATATGAGAACACTACTTTTGTTGGGTATTCTCCCTTTTATTTTATTTTTTTCATTTATAAAAATTTATTTAAAAAATAAAATAAAAAATATTGTCAAGATGAACTTATCCACATAAAGTTGATAAATGTACTAGATTATATGGATTGGATGGCTCTTATGCTTTTATGATTTATCTTACTGTTAACCTATCTTTCCTGTGAATGCTCACTAAGACTGGGATAGCCACCGATTTCCTAGCCAAGAGAGAATTTGAGGTCATTTTGCAACAATGTATATTCTTGTTCAATCCCATACCTGAAGACTAGAAATAATAGTGTCACTATGGTTGCAGATTATTCATCGGTACATCAAATCAAAACTCAAAACCTTGGTATTTGGTAGGGACATTGCCACATGTGGCTTGCTATATGTATAACTATGTGTAAACTCTATGTAAAATTGGTGTGATTATCTTGTGGCATGTACTCATGTTTGGTAAGATGAATAAACAATTAAATTTATTGAAAGGAATTCTTGTTATATATATATATATATATATATAATTAATGTGTAAACTTGGAGACTTTTTTATATCAAATTTTATATTATATAATATAATATTATATTAAACACATAAAAATATAAAATGTTATTATTATTATATATATAATTGAATTTTTTTATGTGAAAAAGTTAATATTATATAGATTTTTTTTATATATTTAATCATTATTATGAATTTAGAATTTAAGTAAAAATTGTTAGTTGTTTATATGAGAGAGGATTTTATATTATATTATATTAAACACATATATAAATAGAAAATGTTATTATTATTATTGTATATATAATTGATTTTTTTAATGTGAAAAAGTTAATATTATATAGATTTTTTATTTTATGTATTTAATCATTATTATGAATTTATAATTTAAGTAAAAATGGTTAGTTGTTTATATGAGAGAGGGGAATATTATAAGGAAAACATAATATGTAAATTCTATATGAATTAGTATAATTATATTATGACATATAATATTTTTTTAGTACGGAAAATATAATAAGCAGTGAAAATCATTGAAAGGAAAAGGAAATTTTGTTATATGTATGACCAAAATTAATAGAATTTCATATATATATATATATATATATATATATATATATATATAATATTTTTGTTTTTTCCATGTTGAAGGTTGATATTGTATAGAGAAATATAAACTCTAAATTTAATCATCATTTTGAATTTGGTATTTGAGATAAAATTGTTTGCATTATATCTGAGGAATTGGGGAAGGGGGAGATAATAGAGAAAACATAATAAATGCATATGATAGAGTGAGATGGACCTACATTTGTTTACTTCTAACTCATTTGGGGTTCAGATTTATATTGTATAGAGAAATATAAACTCTAAATTTAATCATCATTTTGAATTTGGTATTTGAGATAAAATTGTTTGCATTATATCTGAGGGTAGGGGGGAAGGGGGGGATAATAGAGAAAACATAATAAATGCATATGATAGAGTGAGATGGATCTACATTTGTTTACTTCTAACTCATTTGGGGTTCGAATTTCATTTCATTAAAAGGGTCATGGGATGCATATCTTCTACCACTTTTGTATTCCTCATCAATGGGGAAACATCTCCCTTTTTTCATGTGGAAAGAGGTCTTAGGCAAGGATGTCCATTGTCACCTATTCGTTTTCTTTTGGTGGCAGAGGGTTTGAGTCGAGCATTGGAAGATGATAAATCCCAAGATACCACTTTTGTAGTCCTCATCAATGGGGAAACATCTCCCTTTTTTCATGTGGAAAGAGGTCTTAGGCAGGGATGTCCATTTTCACCTATTCTTTTTCTTTTGGTGCCAGAGGGTTTGAGTCGAGCATTGGAAGATGATAAATTCCAAGGGATGTTCCATGGTATTCATATTTCTTCTACCTTATCCTTATCACACATTTTATTTGTGGATCATTTTCTTCTTTTCTACAATGTACAATGAGGTGATGCAAAAAATCTTTCCAATATATTGGAAATTTTTAGCAGGGTCAGGGGCATGCAAATTAATGAAAGGAAATCCACTCTCTTGGACAATAATATGGAAAAATAAGAGATACATTTATATCAATATAATTTTCCTTTTGAAGTGAGGGATATTGACATATGACTAAAATATATGAGGTTTCATTTGAAGTCAAATTGTTCTTTGAAATCTAACTGGACCTAGTTATTAGCTAAAGTGTAAAAGAGACTCAAGGTTTGAAGCTTCATATGGATATCCAGAGTATGTTGGTTGGTCCTCATCAAATCAGTATTGGAATCCATACATGTGTATTGGATGTCATTAGCATGGATTCCAAAAGGGGTGTTGGAAAAACTTTGAATAATTTGTTTTAAGTTTTTAGGGGTTGGCACACAAGATAAATTTGCGTCTCCTTGGCTAAAATGTGAATCTTTGGCAATCCCAAAAGCACTAGGTGGATGGGGTTTAAAAAACATATTCTTATTTTCTAAAGAAATATGTGAAAAATACTATTGGAGACTACTATCTACGAAACGTTTGTGTAACAATGTTGTCATCGAAAAATATATTCATCCAAATTCCATTTTGGATTGGATCATAAACCCTCAAAACAAGAGTCCTATATATTCTATCATTTGGAAGGAAATAACTAGTTCCTTTGTAGTGGTGGGAGAGGGGCTTTCTTGGCATATTGGAAATGACTCCAAGGTTTGTATCGGGTTAGATCCTTGGCCAGGAAGGGAGGGTCATCATATTATTTCACCTAAATTGCGCCAAGTATTACATGGCTAAGGCTATTTTCACCTCAATCAGATTGTTGATCAAGGTCGATCATCTTTTTGGAGCCCGGAGTGGATTGACTCTACCCAATTGGTTTTGGAAGGGGAAATCTTAGCATAATGGAGAAATTACATTCATGCTCTTAAAATGACCCACATTCACATTGTGCATAGAGAGGATGAGTTAGTCTAGAATTTTTCTCCATTGGATATCTACACTCCAAAATTGGGCTACATTCAACCAAATATTGATCAACATATCAGGGAACCTCTTTGGTGGTGGAAAGGACTCTGGAAATTCAGGTGGTGTCCGATGTCTGATTGTAAATAAAGTCCCAAATTGAGAAAATATGAAGAACAAACAATTATAAGGACTAGGATGGTGTGATTTATGCAAATCAGATAACGAGTCATGAATTCACCTTTTTTAACATTCTCCCTTTATTAAAAAAAATTGGCAGGCAGTTTCATTATCCCTTAGTCAAGAATCTAATTGGCATGAAAAAATCTATGGAACATGCATGGAAAGAATGTGTCTAAGATGTATCAAATAAAGGTTCAAGGAAGTCCAACTGATTTTCTATTGGGGAGCTTGGACTGTAAGGAAATCAATCATTTTCAAGGGAAAAGTATCAACCCCAGACATTATAGCAGTGCAAGGGATAAGAATCTTGTCACATTTCCCTTGGTAAAAAGGTGTGGGACCTATTAGAGACCTATTTGAAGTATCATCAAATTCCTCCAAATCATGGGCTTATTTTAATGGGGCCTCTCAAAACAATAATCAATTTTTTTTTTTTTGGGGGGGGTGGGGCTCTCCTTTATCTCTCGAACACAGATTCCTTCAAATTGATAATGGGACTAGGAAAAGGCACAAATAAATATGTTTAACTAATGTCTATCAAGACTTTATTACTCATTTTCGGATGAAAAAGGAGAAAAAACAATTCATATTTTTGGGGACTCAATGACAGTCATAAATTGGGCAAGAAAATGTCAACAACGTCACAATCTATAGCTTCACTTTCTTTTAGAATAATTATATAGAATATTGCATACGTTTGACTCGTATTGTTTCCCACGTGTATTCATGGAGCTCAACATGAAGGTGGATTCATTGTCTAAAGTAGGCCTTCAACTGAGTTTTGGGCAATGGATGATTATTGAAGACAAGAATGGTAAACATTTTGAATACTTCCACAGGACTTTTATAGAAGAACATCCACACCTAGATATTATATCTTGATGACTATATTGTATCTAAATATCAGTTTTTTTGTCCCGGTTTACTCTATGTTGTAATCTTTATTTGTAATGTATTTTGTAAAATGTATTAGGCTTGAATTCTGGTACAATTTCTATATTTTGGGGATACCCACTGAAATTATCTAGTCTTCTGTAGCTTGATGGTGTGGGTCTATGGTATGATGGTACACTTTTTTAGCACACTCAGTTGCAACAAAATACATGCCAACATGTATTATATAGAATGTAAATTTCTTTTCTCTTTGGATGAAATAAAATTTACACTTTTTCTGAGGAAAAATTAGAGAAAAAAATAATAGATAAAGTCTATATAAACACTATGTGAATTGGTATAATTATATTGTGGCATGTAATCATGTTTGGTAAAATAGATATAATAAGCATGCAAATTTAAACATTGAAAGGATTTTTTGTTATATCACGACTAAGCATAAACTTTGAGACTTGTCCATATCAAATATTAATATAATATATATGAAAACATAAACATAGAAATATAAAGTTTATGTTTGAAATGTTTCCCTATCAAATATTGATATCATATACAAAAATATACACTCTATATTAATTATCATTGTGAACTTGATATTTGAGAAAAAAATATTCACTTTGCATATTGTTGGAGTTTAATGTTGTTCAATTACATTCGATTTCTTTACAAATTTACATGAACTGAAGCATAAACCATGAACAATAGCAACAGTAATAACCAAGATCACAAGAAGAATAACCATGCACAAAGACACAAGTACAGTAGAAAATGCTAAGACAAAATGATTATGATGGATTGATATATTATTACAATGATGAGAGTTCCATATATAGAGAACATATGGTGACCATCCATGAAAGGATGTGTCCCTTGGATAATAAATAACTAGTTATTTATTATATATATTTATACCTTGTATTATAAATATCATGTCATATATATGGAAGAATGTCTTCCCAATGTTTTCCAAACATCAGTACTCCCTCTCAATGAGGGAGACATTCTTCATCATGCCAAAGCTTGTATTTGAAGTATACAAAATTCACCCTAGACTCATGACAATTTTTTGTCAGTCTTGGGAAGTTTCCCTCTCCCACCTAAACTGAGGGGAAAATCCTTCTACAACTCTCCCTCTGATCTAATTGAATATCTTTGAGATCAGGCTCACTTTGGGTCCACATGCGATAACATCTAGCATCTTGAATCTTTATCATTCCTTGTCAAATCACCATGACTAGGACAAAGACCACACCAAGGTCATCCACCAAAGGTACACACATGTGAGTGAATGTCATCTCGATGTTAATTGACATGTGGAAAGCACCTCAAGTCCATATTATTCCTTGTCATGATCAAGGAAGGACTACAACTGGGCCCATTTACGACAAGTACACCTTTGTGATAAAGGAATCCTATCTTCCTTGGTCTGCATCCCAATCTAGGAGGAGGTCCACCCAATTCTTACTTGAGACATTGTAGCAAAAGGTATGTCATGCATGACACTCCCATGTGGAATTCTAGAGGTTTCTCCCTATATAAACACTAGGGTCAACTCCCCATAGTGTGTGACATCAAGGTCAAATCCCTTGATGTTTCCTCATGTGATATCCATAAGGGATGTGTCCTCATGTTCTCTCCATAAGGGAAATTGGGCTATAAGACCAAAACCACTTATCCCTCTCAGATAAGTGTCCTCATAGATCAACTTAACTCAGTCACAGAGGGGTACATCCTGGAGAATATCTCAGGAAGTTACAAACATCAACACTCCCTCTCAGTGAGAGAGGAATTCTCTGCCATGCCAAGTCTGTCATAGAAGTACTTGAACCTCATCCTGGTAATGGGTTTGGTAAGAAAATCAGCAACATGCTCATTTGTAGGAAGGTACTGCACCAATACTTCCTTCCTCTACACCACGTATCAGATGTAATGGTACTTGATATCAATGTGTTTCAATTTTTCATGAAAAACTGGATTCTATGAGAGCTTCACAAAACTCTAGTTATCGTAATGAATAATGGTGGAATCCAGCAATGTCCAAATAAATATACAAGGATATTGTGAAGCTACACTGCTTCGTGGACTATCCCACTCAATGCAATGTACTCTTCTTATGTGGTTCTCAAATCCACATAAGTTTGTTTCCTGCTACACCAGGAAACCATGTCAGATCCAAAGTGAAGCAACACCTGAAGGTGCTCTTCCTATCCAATATTCTCCCTGCCCAATTAGATTCAGTATATCCATGCAATATCACATCAATACTGGAAGTATATCTTAGATCATGTCCAACTATGCCTCACAGGTATCTCAACACATGCTTCATAGCAATTCAATGTGTTTGTCTCGGCTGATTCATAAAATGGCTAAGTGAACTCACTGCATAGCAAATATCTAGTCTGGTGTTAACCAAATACATCAACGATCCAATCAACTATTTGTACAAGGTTGGATCAATCTCATTGGAATTGGAAGAAGACAAACTTAGTTTCTTCATATTCGTTTCCATTAGTGTAGCCATGGGGTTACAGTTCAACATCCCAAACTTCTTCAATATCTCAACTATGTACTTCCCTTGACTTAGAAATATCTCATCAGTTCTCTACCACACCTCTAGTCCAAAGAAGTAGTGCATCATACCAAGGTCCTTCATCTCAAAATTAGAGGCCAACGCATACTTGCATTCAACAATAAGGCTCTCTATATCGATGAGAAATAAATCATCATTGTAGAGGACCAAAATCAGTGACTCACCATTAACAATCTTGTAGTACAGGTTGGGATCGACAACACTTTTTCTGAATCCCAAACTCATCAGGTGTCCATCAATCCTCTCATACCAAGCTTGAGGTTCCTACTTAAGTCCATATAAGGCCTTCTTCAACCTACACACATGGGACTCCTTCTCATGTATCACAAAACCATTTGGTTTCTCGATCTATACTTCTTCTTTAATATCTCCATTGAAAAAGGTTGCCTTCACATCCATATGATGTTGTATCCAAACAATGGATGTTACAAGGGAAATAATTGTTCGGATAGAAGTGTATTGAGAAACAGGAGAAAATGTCTCCCCATAATATATTCCCTCCACCTAAGAGAATCCTCTAGCAAAAAATCTATGTTTGTGCTTCTCAATGCTCGCATCAACTATGTGTTTGATCTTATAGATCCACTTAGAAGTCATTATAGACTTCCCCTCAGGTATCGAAACAATATCCCACACATTATTCTTCATAATGGATTGATACTCCTCCATCATGGCATCTCTCCATATTGACTGAATAGATGCCTCCTCATAATAGGAAGGCTCAAAATCAATTATGTGGCTCATAGTTGTGGCATAGCACGAACATCTCTAAGGTCTCTTGCTCTCTTATAAGGTACCACAAGGATATTCATGTCCTTCTTCCTCCTCTAGAGTCTAATGATCCCATGTAGGTATCTTTTGGCCTACTAAAATATCTCTGAGAACATCATCTGGAGCTACAAGATCAATAATATCAATTGTATCAATAGGCTCAATTGTCTCCCTATGAAATGTTGGAGGGTGAGGGGGAGAAGGCACCATATCTTCTTGTATCTCACTATCAATCTCCATGTGAGATCATCTAGATCTCTTGAAGGCTAACTCCTCCTCAAAGGTAACATATTTTCTCACCTCAATCTATCTCTGACTAGGGATGTAGATGCAGTATTCCTTTGAAGACTTCATGGGGTACATGAATGTATACTTGACACCCAAATATCCTAAAGTATCCAACTTCAGGCTTCATTGCAATGAAGGCCTCCTCGAGATTCATGTTCCTCAAAGTCTTATGAGGACTTTTGTGTTTAACATACACTGTAGTCATGGATGCCTCTGCCCACATAGACATAGGTAAATGTTGATCATGAATCATCACCATGACTGTCTCAACAATATACTTTTTTTTCCTCTCTGCGACCCCATTCTGTTGAGGGTTGTAAGGAATGGTGTACTCCCTCTTGATCCCTACATCAAGGAAGAAATCATTGAAATCCTAGAAGTTTTATTCTCCTCCATTATCTGATCTCAACACTTTGATCTTCTTTCCAGTCAAGTTTTTGACTTGTTCTCTGTACTCCTGAAATATGGAAAGGACTCCATCCTTGGGATTCAAGAAGTAAATCCAAGTCTTCCGAGAGTGGTCATCAATGAAGATCACATAGTATAGGTATCCACTCAAGGAAACAATTGTCATGGGTCCACATAAATATGTATGAACCAAGTCTAAGATCTCCTTGGATATGTTGTCATTACTTGGAAAGGACTTCTTGGAATTATTTCCAAGAGCACATCCTCTGCAAATTCCATTGTGTTCAACATGGATGTTTGGAAGGCCTGTCACCATATTCCCTAGAGTGGCAAGAGCTCTATAATGTAAATGAGAAAGTCTCTTATGCCATAGTTCACTCAAACTGATAGAATCATGTATCAAGGCCTGAACTAGTCAGACAATCAATCTGTACAATTTGTCCTCTCAAACAACAATCACCTGAGTAGAATCCATACTAGAGTTCTTATTTCATGAAATAAACTTTCCATCAGAGAATGAAACATTGCAACCTTTGTTCTCTAAGGCTGAAATAGAGAGAAGGTTCCTTCTCATCCCAAGTACAAATAATACATCACTCAAATGGAGTGGGGTGCTAGAATCCAATTGTAAGAAAGTGGATCCAACTCCCTTCACAGTATATTTGGAATCATCACCAAGTACAACATGAAAATGATATTCTTTCTCTACTATATATGTAAGGTTCTCTATGTATCCAGTCATATGTCTTGAAGAACCACTGCCAATCAGTCAAATATCATTACTAGTAGGAACCATACATGAGAGGGATGAAATGAATAATAACTCTTCATCATCCATACTTTCTTTCCTTAAATTCCTCTTCGGTAGTTTTGAATCAACATTAGCAGTGGAGGTATGTTTCTTTCCTTTCTTCAATGTAGGACAATTTTTTGCATAATGGTCATACTTGTCACATCTGAAGCACTGAATCTTTGACATGTCCTTTTTTTTTTCTGTAGCTGGTGTTGACTTCCTTCCTTCAATTTTTTTGATGAAACCTCTTATTTTTCCTTTTTATTTCCTTGCATGAGTAACAAGGCCTTGATTTTCATCATGATGGGAACATTACACGCCTCTAGCTACAAGTCTGGTCTCCTCCTAAGTACATTCTACCCATAAACGATCAAACTTGTGAAATTTGGATCGCCCAATGATACTTTGAATGAATGGATCCCAATGGCTTGGAATACCATTAAGGGTAATCATGACAAATTCTCTGTCAGAAATGATTTCACCAATAGCACCCAACTGATCTTTGATCTCTAAAATCTTCACGAAGAAGGTGGAAACTATATCCGACTTCGTCATATTGAGATTCTGAATTTGGTGTCTCAAGGAAAGTGTTATGTTGGTGTTCTTTCTCTCAAACAACTTCTTCAAGGCATCATACATATGCTTAGTTGTTTTCATGTTGGATATGTGAGGGATTAAATGGTCTCTCACATAAAAGATGATGATCTTTTTGTCTTTCGCATAATTTTCCTCCATTGAGAATTTTCTACATTATCAACTAATTTTGGTACAACTTCTTCGAAATAATTCATTAGGTCACTCTCTTCTAGAGTGATGAGCATTATAGATTTCCAAGGACTAAATTTCATTGTTCCATCAAGACTATCTTCCACCAAAATACAGTTCACCATGGTTGTTGGAAGACTGCAGAAACCTTAAACTGGGTTGCAGCAAAACAACAAATTGTAGGAAAGGTACGATGAGCTATTGTATAAGGTCACGCTTGTGCAATAGTCTTATTTCAAGAACATCACTCTCATACCATGTTGGAGTTAAATGGTGTTCAATTACATTCATTTTCTTTACAAATTTACATGAACTGAAGCATAAACAATGAACAATAGAAGCAGTAATAACCAAGATCACAAGAATAATAACCATGCACAAAGACACAAGTACAGTAGAAAATGCTAAGACAAAATGATTATGATGGATTGGTATATTATTACAATGATGAGAGTTCCATATATAGAGAACATATGGTGACCATCCATGAAAGGATGTGTCTCTTGAATAATAAATAACTACTTATTTATTATATATATTTATACCTTGTATCATATATATATATATATATATATATATATATGGAAGAATGTCTTCCTAATGTTATCCAAACATCAATACATATGAACGGGTGGAAGAGATAATAGGTAAAACATAATATGTTTTCCCTATTATCTTTTTATCTTTTTGAATGAATTATGTTTTCCTTGCTATTTGAAC
>SNQJ01S0031299.1:5500-39996 GCA_010110895.2 Picea sitchensis | reverse complement strand
AGGTCAAAAGTTGTTATTTGGTTGGAAACGAGGATATGAGATATCACATAATCTACAACACTACTACCTAGCCCATGAATACAGATCATTTGGTTGGAGTTTGACCACTTCATTACTCCATTGCAAATTATTAGGTCTTGAGAGCTGCAAGACTTGACCAACTTAGTACCAAACAAATTATAAAACTATTAGTTTTTTCTTAATACAATAAATATATTTTGCAAATTCAATTATCTGTATCCAACATTTCAAATGGTGTAAAATCGTCATTTGAAACTACCTTAAAATTGAAAATTTTAAAACTCTAATATCGTTAGGAAATTAACTTGAATTTGAGGAAGTGATCATATATAATATTATCATTCCAATGTGAAGTTTTCATAAACATGCATGTCATCATATTCGATAATGTAAAATTAATATAAATAATAGGTGTGATGGGAGATTATTTTATCTACAAACATTCATTATTCGGTGAGTTAATCTTTGAAGTGATATAGGTGGTGAGGATGAATCTAGTGGAATTATATGGAAGATGAGCCATCTGAATATATCTATGTATTTTTCTATCTATTTGTTTATATACATAATATTAATTAGTTTACCCCCTTAAGATTTGTAATCACATAGGTGGTGAGGATGAATCCACTGGGATTTTATGGAAGATGAGTCAGTATAAAAACCACATGGATTGATCCAAAAAAACATGTCTCATTATTGAAATGTTGATCATCAACATAAATATTAATATAAAAAAAAATCAATAATGATAATGTGTCAAATGATAAAAAGTGTTGAAAATAAAAAAACAATAACAATAGTTGTTTTTATACTTTTGTTTCCAAAATGTTTATGGAAAACTGTTAAAAAAAAATCATGAAAATGATATGGCCATTATCTCCATTATTAGAGATAACTTTCATCGAGAAACAAAAAGACATCATTTAAGTTGGAAAAACCTAAGTGAAATTCATTTGTATGCTTGATTTCGATGAAAAACCAATCTCATTCTTCTTATTTTTAATGAACCTGCATCCTCCTTTGCATTCTCTAACAGAATAAGAGGATATAGAGATGAGCCTTGGAGAAGCCTATGGGTCAGGTTAAGGTTGTGAATCTCCTTGGTATTCATGTTAATATTAGGAGAGGATAAGGAGCTCGGGTTAGTGCCACAAGGTTGGCTTTGGTCTTATCTCCTCATTGTTCCTTTTCTTATGAGTGATAAGGAAGAGCTTGATTAATGCCCATTATTGGAACCATGTAAACATGACAAATTCTCTTTCTTGCTTTGCTTCTATCCCAACTTCAATATGGAATAAAACACGATAGATATGATTAGATTTTATACGTCGAAAGCTTAATTTTAATATTCCCCTCAATTCAATGGCTCATACAAGATTCATTTTTTTTTATCCTATAAACAAGATGCATGAATGAAAACAATTGAGAAAATATCTAAAATAATATGGAGCTATCACCATTTTCACTACTTGCCATTAAGAGAATACCTAATTCATATTTTGACAACAATTCCTCCAAGGTTTTAAAATCTAGATATATATGTTTGAGCCACAATAATTACTTTACATTGAAAGATGAAAAAAATTATGCTAAAGATGAAAACGTTGTCACTAAATATTAAACTACCATTGTTGATCAAGCTAGAAGGTCAAAGCATTTGATTGAAAATGTCAAGGAAAAACAAATGAGACCACTGGTAGGTATGGTAACATGGGCAACAACATGGGTTTCATCCTAATTTTCATACATATAATGGTTCTCAAAATTAAAGAATATAATATTTTATAATGTGAATTAAGTTTTTGCAAATTACATTTCATGTAATATTTTTTTCAAATATTTAAAAAAAATTGTTTACTTCTTTTCAAGAAATTATAAATTATAAATGTTTACAAAAATTTAACTATGTATTATAATACTTACAAAATATTTCAAGATATTTAGTTTTAGACTATTATAAGTTTTTACTAAATTTAATAATGGCTTTAACATTAAATATAAGAATGAAATAGGTATAAAACTACCCTTTCATCCTTATAAATAGTAGTTGCCAATTTATAACAATAGTGATTCATCTCTAAACTAAAGTTTAATTTGAACCTTCTACTTATTTATATAAATATATTGTTATTCATCAAATTTTTCTCATACATCATCATGATTATGAACCACATTTTGCTAATCCAAAATGTCTAGTTAAAAAACGATGTGATGAATATGGAATAAAACGCATTCCACATAATAAATTTTGAAGTATTAGTATTAAAATATATTCCCTCTACGCATGGTTACTCAATGTTCGTAGAAGTTAGGACAAAATTATCATTTATTTAAAAAAAAAATAAGATATAATTAATTTTTGAAATTCACTCCATAAAACTGGGTCCAAAGAAAGAAAATTTGATCTTCTCACACACACTACTGATGTTAATTTCTTTTTCTTTTTTTTTCAATAGAAAATTCGCACAAAATTATATTAGATAATATTTTTTTTTACATCATCAGTGATCCATGGGTCAATAAGGACTAATCATTTCCGATCATCTTAGCCCCACAGACTAGTCAAAATCTGTTGTCCACATAAATTTACAAAAAGAAGCAAAACTCAGAAGTACAAAAAGTAAAGTATCCCCACTCTGGAATTGTTAATATATAGGATATTAACATCACAAGATCATAAAATAGTTACCATTCTATACCATTACAAAAGGATCAAACTACAGAAAAGGAAGATAAAGATTGGAATTAAAATATATCCATATGAATAGATGGCCTCGCATTCTCTCCATCCCAAGTGAAGTATGATAGTCTTCCTTTTGACAAAGTGCTTGCTTTGATAATATATCTACCTCCTCATTTGATTCCCTGAAAATGTGTTGGAAGCATATACCTTAGAAAGAAGCAACCAGATCTCGAATTCTGAGTTTCCATCCTTCAATATTAATGGCTTGGAGATTTATTTTTTGTTTTAGCCATTCAATTATCACTTTGGAGTCCCCCAACAACTGAATATATTGAATGTCCAAGTGCTTTGCAATGGTAAGAGTAGACCACACTCCGAGTAACTTTGCTTTGGTATTTGTTCCTTCTCCGCAATTGAAGTACTATCTATAATCTAGAGAGTCTAAGCTTTTTATGGAGTCCCCTATGCCACAATTCAAACCCCCTGCTATAGAGGCTCCATCAAAATAGGATAAAGTATACTCATTTATCTGAATGATCGTGATCAGTCTTAAAACCTATAATTTATGAGCTATTGGTCTTTTATTGAGCGCTCCTAAAATCTTGTAAACAACAGCCTAGACCGAGGGGATTTTACCTTCAAAGAGTACTTTGTTGCGTTCTTTCCAAATGAACCAACACGTCAGGATCGGGACATTTTTTTATAGTGACTTATTCGTTGACCAAGAGTCCATACACTACTTAAGATTGTGGCTGGTCCAAGGGAAATTATAATTAAGGACATGTGAACATTTTTCCCAAATAGAAATTGCAAAGGGACACTAAATGAATAGGTGAGTGCTATCTTCATAATTTTGTTTACACAAATGGAACAAACTCGGGCCCACCCACCCTTTATTTTGTAATATGTCCCATGTTAAGATCTTGTTGTCCATAGCCAACCAGAAAAACAAAATAATCTTCAATTGTAAATGCCATTTCCAAATGTTTACCTTCCAATCGTGCCACGTCAAAAGAGCCTGAGTAGACAAGATAGCATCATAACAATTTTTGACAATAAAGTTTTCAGATGAATCGCCTCCAGTCCATAGGAGTGAATCCTTTGCGCCTTCATGGCGAGTGACCCCCACTCGATTTAAATCCGCTGCATAGTTATACCAATCTGTAGCTTGTGTACCTGCCAATTCTAGATCCTCATTACTCAGCCACACCTCAGCAAAAGTAAGAGGATCTCGTGCCACCGATGCTTGAGCTAGAGTAGTTACATGTTTTTGATTTAATAGGGAGATAACCTCTTCATGGAGAAAGGACATGTCGCCAATGCCAAGAATCCCGTCTCTCCCAATAGTAATAAGATGACCGGCTCCAGGACACCAATTGAGCCAATGATTAATAACAGGGATCATTCGGGTGAGACTGGACCAAATCCTTGATGCAGAATTGATGTTATGAGAAGGCAACCTATTCCAATTGATGAGAGTTGATTTATGAAGATATTTATCCCTAATAACCTGATTCCAAATAATTTCATGTCTTAATACTCGCCAAAGGGTAATAGCATTCAAAGTCATATTGAAGTGGAATAGATTACGAAAACCCCATCCCCCATTCGTTTTTGGTCTAGAAAGGACCTCCCATCTACATAAATGGTATTGTTGAGTGTCAGAATGGCCATTCCATAGAAAATGGAACATCACTTTTCTAATCTTGTTTATTACTGAGTGGGGAAAAGATTCCATAGACATCTAGTAGACAGGTTGGCCTTTCAGCATTGTTTTTACCAAAATGTATCTACCTCCTAGTGAAAGCCACATGTTGCACCATAAGCCAATTGTTTTTGTTAATTTTGAAACTAGCCAGTCCCAATCAATACCGCGATGAGACCCTATATTTAGGAAGTATCCCAGGTATCTGAACTCGAGTGATAGATCACTAAAGGTATAGGGAAGAAGTGATTTGAAAGGGACCATTTCTAAATCCGTGAGGCCTTCATAATGGACAGTGGACTTTATTTGATTCACCGATAGACCCGAGGCTTTATAGAAAAGGCAAATAAGTTTGTTGATCTCTCTCCATTCTATTAAACTTGCCCTTGACATAATGATGGCATCATCCACAAATAGTAGGTGAAGAATTTTTGTCAGCCTAGAAACCTTAATCCCTGTAATAAGTCCTTCCTCAAAACTATGTTTCAGTAATAAGCTGAGGCCTTCCATTACTAAAATGAAAAGTAGGGAGGATAAAGGACATCCCTGCTAGACTCCCCTTCCGCTTATAAAGAATTATGTAGCCTCCCCATTAAATAATATTGTGAAGGAAGATGTGACACATGACATGATCCAATTTGTCATCTAGATCCCCAATCCAACTTTTAGAAGGATCAATCTTAGTTTCTCCCAATCAATACAATCAAAAGCTTTCCTTAAATACAACTTTAAAACAAGTGATTTCATTTTTTTATTTTTTATGCTATGGAGACTTTCATGAGCTATGTCTATTGTATCTTGAATATGCCTGCCTTTTAGAAACCCCATCTTTTCATTATAGATTGACCTAGAGAGGAAAGATTTTATCCAATTGGCTATAATGTTTTATATTACCTAATAGCACAGATTGCCCAAAGAAATTGGACGAAAATCATCAAAAGTTTTTGGATTATTTTCCTTTGGGATCAGGGTCAAGAATGTTGAATTTAGGCCTCCCACAATAGAACCTAATCTTATTGATTCCTCCACCATAGCGAGGAGATCCTCCCTGACTAGATCAAAGAAAAAAATAAAAAACTCGGTTGTCTATCCATCTGAACCCGGACATTTTTCCTTCTTAAAATGAAAGAGAATTGATTTTAACTCCTCCATAGTAATCGGATTGAACAATGTGCTAGACTCATCATCATCTAACATATGAGGAAAGTATTCAATTAACTTACACTGTTCGGTTGTATTCGGACTGGGCAGAGCCTTGTAGAAATTCTTGAAATAATGGGTTGTTGCTTCCTTTAGTGTAGCATGTTCAATTACAATGTCGTCGTTGCCATCTTTGATTTCCCAAATATGTTTCCTGACTATATTATGGCTAGCGAAGTTATGAAAATACTTCGTATTGTTATCCCCACTGGTCAACCAAAGAGCGCCTTGCTACGAAGTCGCCATTGTTCTTCATCTCTTCTTAATATCCCATTTCTTTCCAATTCCAACTGTCGGAGAGATAATTCAACTACTTGATTTGAAGGGTCTCCTACCAGATGTTTTATGAGATCCTTTATATCAGTTTCAAGCGAAATCAGCTTAGCTTTGTTTCTAGTCATATTCTCTTTATACCGGATTTTTGTATGTTTTTTCAACTCTTTTAATTTCCATACAATCCAATTTTGTTTGCCCCCTTCGGAGAGGAAAACGAGGTCTTTCCAAACCTTAAAAACTAGATCCACAGAATCCTTATCATTGAGCACCCCATTGAATTTATAAGGATAGATCTTATAAGCCAAAGGTAATTCCATCTGTAATAATACTGGCGCGTGATCTGATATAAAAGGGAATTCTACCCAGGACCTATAAAGGCCAGCTTTTGTTAAGAGATCTTCTGAGACCAATAGCATGTCTAATCTCCTTACTATCGCACCCTGACCAATGTGTATGTTTCTCCAAGTTGGTTCCAACTTCGTCGATTTGATGTTGATTAGATTTTTGGAGGAAAAGAGATCTCTATAATCATCATTTGTAGTTCCATTCCCTCAGGAACCTCCCCAAGCCTCAACTGAAAAAAGAATGATATTATAATCCCCTGCCATGATCAACTTTTTTACAGATAAAATGCCACTGTCATCCACTGATTTCCAGAAAGGTTTTAGGTCCGAGCACGATCCATAAATATTTAGTAGAGCCAACTCCCAATTATTTAATAAACTCCTACCCGTCAATGAATTCGATGTATTCTTTCTTTAACAAAATGCATATGGGAAAAATAATAAAGTAAATATTCAACAATCATATAATATAATATCATATTAACCATTAATCATATAATATAATATCATATTAACCACTAAATCGTTTGTTTATTACAGACCCAAACAAACAATATGTTTTTTGAAATGAATATTGTACATCACCATCAAACTTGACTGATAAACTATTGCATGCACAAATTTGAATGTGGGTATAATAATATAAGGTTTTGACCACATAAGCCCCACCTCCACGAATGTTCAACACGCGTAATCGACTAGGATTGAGTGGGTGAAGAGCCCCTCAAAAAAGTTTACCTTTCTAGTGTGTTTTAGAAAAATCCACTATCTCGTCATCTTACCCCCAAATTCAACATATTATTGGAACCCATAACCCTACCTTTAAACCCTACAAAATTTTAACTTCATTTTGATAAAATATTATAAATTTATATAATTCATATATTTATTTCTAATGTAAATACTCAAATGCATGAAATTATATTYCAAACAATCTCTTTATATAAATGTGTGAATTCTTTATGGACTTTGTTAATGTTATTCATTAAATTTTTCAAACATAAATGAATAAGATTCGGGTTGAAACCCTATAGAGATGCGATGTGTGCTTAATGTTATTCATTAAATTTTTCAACATAAATGAATGAGATTCAAGTTGAAACGCTATAGAGATGTGATGTGCACCCATATTAAGGTACTTTACAATTTAGTATAGGGAATATGTCGGCATGTTAGTATTATGTTAGATCAGATAAAGTTGTATTAAAAATTAAAAAATAATTTAATAAAAATAAAGTTGACTCAATTAAAAAAAATTAAATACATACATGTTTACATAATAGCATATAAATTGCAAGTGAGAATATGTAAGATGAACCTTCTTGAATGGTGTACTTTCTTATATGCTAATTAAACTAACTACAAAGAATGAGTGGTTTGACAAACAAAAACCCCTCTTCGCCCACCCCCATCCAAGTGAGAATGTGTAAGGTGAACCTCTTTTAATGGTTTACTTTCTATTAATTAATCATGTATTAACATTATTTTCAAGGCAAGTATTAAAAAAATAGTCACAAAGAATCGCAACTCTACTAGGGTTCCAACATTGAGCCCCTGCGAGCGCCGCCCCGAGTCCTTGCTACAACCATGGAGGTCAAGGAAGGGGGGCCTCCTGGCCCCTCTTATAGCTCTGTCATCGCCCCTGAGAAGGGATTCAAGCACTTCAAGCGACCACCCTTTGAGCTTCCAGCGGAATTGAAAAACATCCTTTGGGAGGATGAGATGTGGAAGGAGAAATCTATGGAGATTGACCCTGAATCAAACCATCCAAAAGAGGATCGTACTTAGGAACTTGGAAAATGCATTCAGAAGGCTCCTGTCGTGCCCAAATATACTATCATCTCTCCAAGGATAGAAGACCATAAACAATACATGAAGTATTTCGCCAGATAGGAAAATTTATGGGACTAAGGCCATCAGAAAAAGATTTAGTTAAATGGATTCAACATTGGTGGAAGCCCAAGGGTCACTATGACCTCCTGCTCGGATCAAATGGATTCTTCACTATTATCCTGCATAACCTGGAAGACAAAAAACAAATCTTTGAAGGAGGCCCGTACTTTTACAACTCGACAGGTCTTTTTCTTCGTTTTTGGATAGAAAATTTTATCCTAGAGAAGGAGGACTTCATGCATGCACCGGTTTGGCTGCGACTATACTCGCTACCTCAAGAGTTATGGCTGGAAGAAATACTTGTAGGAATCAGCAACACGATTGGCATCTATGTCAAAGCTTCGGAGGCAACAAAACAACGAAGGTACACTGCTTATGCATGAATTTGTGTTTACTTAAATATCTCCAAACCACTCCCCAAAGACATAACCTTCGATGAACAGGATGAAGAATGGTCCCAAACCTTAGATTACAAGCACATCCCCTTCCATTGTCGGAAATGCCAAGAACCTGGCCATCTCTTTCACGACTGCCCCTTAAATAACCCCAACAAATCAAATCTCGAGGATCCTGACAAAATCAAGGACGGTTTCAAATAGGTCATGGGACGCCACAGGCATCCAGCCAAAAAAGTGCCTCCACAAGCCCCATCTCGACCCTCAACTAGTAACTCTTTCGAAGCCCTCCAAAATTTGTTAGAAAATCCCACCAATCCCTCTATCCACCTGACAAAACCCATAGTCCCAACTCAAGTCGAGGTTTCTCCAAACCCCAACCCACCTACCCCTAGATCCTCTCAAATCCCCAACTCAGAGACCTCACTTCCATAAAATCTAGGGCCAAAAATAGGAGACCTTGACATAGATCTGGAAGATCAGGAGCTAGCAGGAATAGATATGGTACACCTTGAATAGGCCTACCAAAAAAAACTTCCCTACACCATGCCTCCGGATCGGTTACACAAAGTCCACAATTTTTTCCTCAACTCTACAACAAGAGGATCGTCCCATGCCAATTCAAGTATAGGAATACAAAAAGGAAGCTCGGAAGAACAACACAAACCCACCAAAGAAGAGAAGAAAAGGGACAGAAAACCAAAGCGCCAACGCATTCAAGATGTGGGCAATTTATTAGTGAACTTGGGACAGATCCATCTGATCTCAGATAGTTTTCGTCCCCTCCAACCCTCATCGTCCTCATGAAGATGCTATCTTGGAATATAAGGGGCCTCAACGCACGAAGCAAGCAAGGCTTTCTCTGGGAAAGGATAATGAAGGAACAATCAGACATTCTTCTCCTGCAAGAAATTAAATGTGTGGGAGAGGAAGCCTCTAAAATACTTTCAAAATGTTGGAAACAAGCTAATTTAGTTGAAGTCGATGCAAAAGGTGCAACAGGAGGTCTTGCAGTACTCTGGAACCCTGCCACGGTATTGATGGAAGGTTTCTTCACCTCCAAATGGACCATCATAGCCTCCTTTTGTCTCATCGGTTTGAACAAGCCAAGATTTATCATGAATGTCTACAACCCTACAACCCCAGGAGACAAGGAATCCTTCCTCCATCATTTGGAATGGATTTTTAATCACATAAGCAAACAATGATGTATCCTTGGGGGAGATTTCAATATGATAACAATCGAGGAGGAAAAGAAGCGGGGTACACGTAGACTAGGAAATGATAGTGAGCAGTTCCACTAAATCATTGGCATGTTGAATGTCATTGACGTAGATACGGACAATGGACCTTTCACCTGGTCCAATAGATGCTCGGGGGCACTGTTAGGACCCTATAATTATAGGGAAATTAGGGTTGTTGAATTATATATATTGGTTTGGATTGCAGGTCGAAAACAATGTTTTATCCTACAAAGGTGGGTTCATATTCAAAAATATCTTAAATCAAATTCGTCATGGTGCATATTTAAAAGGAGAAAGTGATAAAAAGTCCATCTTCACTTCTCCAGAATGTCGCAAAATAAGTATTTCTCATATGCTTGTATTATTCTGGTGTTGCGTGAATCAAATTTTTTTCATATTTTGGAGCTTAGGTACAAAAGTATTATGTTTTATTGTTATAGATCTCGGTTTAAAAAGGCTAAATGCTCTACTGGGTTCTTATATGCATATCAATTTCACTGGATAAAGAAGCAAAATATACTCAGTGATTTAAAGAGTGCATATTGAAAAGAGGTTGGGTACATATTTCAAGGTTAGTGGGCGCATGTCTTGAGCCAATATTCAAGTTTGGACTATATATTAAAGCATATATTTAAATGTCGTTTTTGGAAAAAGTGTTGGCCAAGATCAAACCCTTTATAGACACATGCCAAACCTACACAAGTCGGAGCCATGGATTAACTCCTACTCTAGCGTAGATATATAAGATCGAAGCATTAATAACCAAATGCATGTGCCCAAGTCACATGAAGACGGAGCCCATGGAAGGGGCCACCCTTTTTCCCAACGCGTCAAACGAAAAGGGGATAGTCAGAAATTATAAATGCTAAAGGAGTTTTGGGTGTAGCGCATGTGGGATATATCCCAATGCAAAATTAAAACACGCAGCAAGCCACCAACAAGTAAATTATCCAGCTATCTTCTCGTTTCAGCCCGCAGGTGTGTTCTTATCAACTAAGAGGTGTATAGACGGAGATGAAAGGAATTTATAGAATCTACGTTGGAAGTAATTCTTGCAATGTTACCTCTCCCACCAGAGGTCGAGTGCTTATCCAACATAGCATCCCGATGCTCAAAAGCAAGACCATACAACACTATCATGTTCTCATATACAAAACAATGTTGATCTACAGTCAGAGACATTAACTTCATAAGTGTGCAGCAGGAAAGTATGGGTGAATTTTGAAAATCCGAGAGAGGTTTTTGACCATCATAGAGAAACGAAAAATAACCTCTCTCTGATTTTACACAGGTGTCACCATTGAGGAGAAACAAATTTATGAAGTGTACCCCTATTCTCAGCAGAGTCGGCCCAGATTTCAGTTCAGATCTTTTAGGGATTTACTTGCTATTTTCGGCCAAGATGATTGAATTTGATCTCCTGAGCCTAAGGATTTAATTTTTTATCTATATATATGTTTGTANGGGAGGCGGGGGGGGGGGTAGGATTAGAGAAGCAATAGTACCAATGTTGTGATGTAAGCTCACAGTGAGCATGTTCTTGATCTCTAAGCAATAAAAAAAATTGCAAGATTCTTGTGTTAAACACCCTGGTGATGTGTAATTTATTCATGTAACTTTTTTCCCTATTTTCACAATCACTTTACTTTCTGAATTATGCAATAGAGAAAAGAAGAACATAATTCATTGGAATATACGCTCTATTTCTCGACTTTGGTTAATTTAAATGTTTTCCTCTTATAGACAGTTGGGGAATTCTTAATTTCTTCCCATATGAATATTGATTTGTTTCATATCTCCTATTCTACTTTCCATTCAAAGCCCAAAGATCCAATGTTTTAGCTACCTAGCCCTGCAGTTTCATCTTACAGAAAAGGATTTGAATAGTTTGTTGTTGTGACTCCATTGCCCAATAGTCTCCCTTCTCGGTCCTTACTCCATTTCTCACAATAAAAACCCTGTACAATTATACCTAGCATAATATCTTCCCTAAATCAAAGCTAAATCAGATAGAGAGCCCTATCTGGGTCTTGGAGGGCTAGATCCTGGACTCCAAAGAAGTTTGTGGTTACCCCTGACGATTTCCTTCTTAGCCTGGTAAATTACAGGGTGATAACATAATGACAACCATACTAGGGAACTTTCTCTAGTAGTGCACTTCAAGTTTTTGTTTTGACTTCTAATGGTGAACAGAAGCCAAACACCAGAAGGCTATTCCATTCACTTGGAAACTCCATTGGAAATTTAGAAACAAAGATTCACTGGCGATTCCACAAGCTCAACATGGGATCAGTTGCAAGGATATATGCTCCAATGAACAGAGATTACATTCCAGGTTTCCCAAACAAAATGCCTCAGGTAAATTTGCAAAGAAATATTCCTATTTTTCAAGATGAGAATGTTGATGATGCCTTGTTACATCTCATTAAATTTCACATACATTCATGGAATATGAAAGTTGAATGGCATGAGGACTGCCACATGAAGATGTTCATGGAAACATTAGAAGGAGAAACGAGGGAATGGTATGAAGGTTTAAACCCTGGCAACTTGTTTTCTTTAAAATATTTCCACATATCCTTTTATGAGCATTATAAAGAATATTTTCCATCTTTGTCATTAGTGGAAAATTGTTGTGATCAGTTTGAGGATTTCATACAGTACATTGAAATTATTGATGAAGATCTAGAAGGTATGGATGATGAGGATCTGTTAGAAGAACTTTATGAATTTCCTTCTCAAGTTAATTGTCATGATGATCAATAGAAGTTAATTGAAGATGAAATCAATCAAGAAATGAAAGTAGATTCCCATGATCTATCTTTGGAGACAAATGATAATTCATCTACTCCTTTTTATAAAACTAAAGAAGATATTCAACATCACGGTCAATCTTCAGAAGAGAAAGGAAACAATTGTTGTTTGATACAAAGAAAATAAAAACTACCTCCTCCTTTAACTGAAGAGGAAATTAATCAGATTCTAAGTATTCAGCCAGCCTATCAATCTTTATGTGATCAGGAGATTAATTATATTTGTTCTACTACCGATTTATGTATTGAAGTCGTTCCTCATGAAGAAACAAATGTATAACAGATTGATGTTGATGTTGTTTTACATTCACAAGAAGGCTTATTATTAGAAATTGTTTTTGTTCATCAAAATGATGGTCTTTAGACAGAATTTAGCAATCTCAATCAAGATATATCGGATTTGCTTGAGGACAACATATTGGTATACAATGAAGATGCCATATCAAATAATCATGAAGAATGTTTAGATATTCTCTTTGAGAATGATCATGAGCATAATAAATTGTAACAAAGAGTAGTCCTAGATGAAGTTTGTTATTTGAATCCTCAGGACAAGTATTTTTCCAAGATCCTTTTGGTGGCTTCTTAGAATCATTTAAAGAAGGAGTATGCTATGCCATGAATGGTTTGTTGCAAGATTTGAGGAAAAATTTGAGCACTAATGTTCAATGACAGTTAAGATGGGAGTGGTCGTTTTCGTTTTTCATCCTACTCAAAAAAGTGAACAAGAATCAATCATGTAGTCATTTAATTAACTGGCTATATTGGATAGAAGAGTTCACTTAGTGTATATATCGTCACTAAAGTAGAGTAGGATAGGTGGCGTGAAAAAAAGCTTGTTGGTCAAGCATTGTTTTCATCTCATGTTTCAGTTCAGTTTTCAGATTTTATTTTAAGTACGAAGCAGTCATGGTTTGATTTGCCAGTTTGACAGTGTGAATTGGCTTTCAATAAAAGATCAAATGGTACAATATTTTATTTTATAGTCCGGGGACAACCCAATGAGCAGCTAGTCTGTGAAACTCAGAGTTCTATGGATTCTTGACACCTCCAAAGGAGATACCATCCCCAGATGGAGCCACTGTTAGGACCCTATAATTATAGGGAAATCAAGGTTGTTGAATTATATATATTGGTTTGGATTGTAGGTCGAAAAAAATGTTTTATCCTGCAAAGGTGGGTTCATATTCAAAAAAATCCTGAATCAAATTTGCCATGGCACATATTTAAAAGGAGAAAGTGATAAAAAGTCCATCTGCACTTCTCCAGAATGTCGCAAAATAAGTATGTCTCATATGCTTTTATTATTCTGGTGTTGAGTGGACTGAATTTTTTTCATATTTTGGAACTCAGGTACAAAAGTATTATGGTTTATTTTTATAGATCTGGGTTTAAAAGGCTAAATGTGTTATTGGGTTCTTATATGCATATAAATTTGACTAGATAAAGAAAAAAAATATACTCAGTCATTTAAAGAGTGCATACTGAAAAGAGGTTGGGTACATATTTCAAGGTTAGTGGGCACATGTCTTGAGCGCATATTCAAGTTTGGACTATATATTAAAGCATATAGTTAAATGTCATTTTTGGAAAAATTGTTGGCCAAGAGCCAACCCTTTATAGACACACGCCAAACCTACACAAGTCAGAGCCACGGTTTAACTCCTACTCTAGCATACATATACAAGATCAAGCACTAAGAACCAAATCATGTGCCCAAGTCACATGAAGAAGGAGCCCATGGAAGGGGATGCCCTTTTTCCCAACGCGTCAAACAAAATGGGGGCAGTTGGCAATTATAAACGCCAAAGGATTTTTGGGCGTAGCGCATGTGGGATATATCCCAATGTAAAATTAAAACACACATCAAGCCACCAACTAGTAAATTATCCAACTATCTTCTTGTTTCAACCCACATGTGTGTTCTTATCAATTAAGAGGTGTATCAACGGAGATGAAAGGAATTTGCAGAATCTATGTTGGAAGTAATTCTTGCAGTGTTACCTCTCCCACCAAAGGTCGAGTGCTTATCCAACATAGCATCCCAGTGCTCAAAAGCAGGACCATACAACACTATCATGTTCGCATATACAAAACAATGATGATCTACATTCAGAGACATTAACTTCATAAGTGTACATAAGGCAAACAAGGGTGAATTTTGAAAATCTAAGTGAGGTTTTGGACTAGCATGGGGAAACAAACAATAACCTCTCTCTGATTTTACACAGGTGTCACCATTGAGGAGAACAAATGTGTGAAGAATAACCCTATTCTCAGTCGATTCAGCCCAGATTTCAGTTCAGATCTTTTAGGGATTTACTTGCTATTTTCGGCCAGGATGATTGAATTTGATCTCCTGATCCTAAGGATTGTATTTTTTTATTTATATCTATGTTTTTAATAGAGTAAGGAGGGGGGGTAGGATTAGAGAAGCAATAGTACCAATGTTGTGATGTAAGCTCAGAGTGAGCATGTTCTTGATCTCCAAGCACTAAAAAAACTAGAGGATTCTTGTGTTAAACACCCTGGTGATGTGTAATTTCTTCATGTAACTATTTTCCATGTTTCCACAATCACTTTCATTTATGAATTATGCAATAGAGAAAAGCATAACATTATTCGTTGGAATATACACTATGTTTCTTGACTTTGGATAATTTAAATGTTTTCCTCTAATAGATAGGTGGGGAATTCTTTATTGCTTCCCATCTGAATATTGATTTGTTTCATATTTCCTATTCTGCTTTCCATTCAAAGCCCGGAGATCCAATGTTTTAGCTACCTATCCCTGTAGTTTCATCTTACAGGAAAGGATTTGAATAGTTTGTTGTTATGACTCCATTGCCCAATAGTCTCCCTTCTCGGTCCTTACTCCATTTCTCACAATCAAAACCCTGTTCAATTATACCTTGCCTAATATACTCCCTAAAAAGAAGATAAATCAGACAGAGAGATCCCTCTCTGGGTCTTGGAGGGATAGATCCTGGACTCTAAAGTGGTTTGTGGTTACCCTTGACGATTTCTTCCTTAGCCTAGGAAATTACAGGGTGATAACAGGCACAACATGTCTCCTTCAGATTAGATCATTTCGTAATCTTAGAACCCTTCATGTTGGATGGCCTCTCTTGGAATGCCATTGTGATTGATGCTCTAGGATCTAACCACTGGTCGATACTTCTTTCGATAAACATCAGTGGTACCCCAGGAAGGAAACCCTTTCTCTTTGAAAAATTCTGGTTGACACACCAGAACTTTCAAGAAAACATAAAACTCTGGTGGAAAGAAGAAGCAATCACAACAGGAAACCCTATGTACAAATTCCAACATAAGCTAAAAAACCTCAAGAAACAATTAAAGTTCTGGAACAAATCCACATTTGGAAACATTTTCCACGCTCAGGGAATCCTCAACCAACAAATCCAATACCTTCAACAAAATATCAGACTACAAGTATTCATCGATACTCTATAGGAACAAGAATCCATTCTCAACAAACAATTGGCAAAAATATGGGTGTAGGAATAAATTCTTTGGAGACAGAAGTCTCGTATCCAATGGCTCAAAGAGGGGGAAATAAACACCAAATTTTTCCACAGATCGATGCTTCAATGCCGCCACTCAAACCGCATTACTCACTTTGTTTCGGACCAAGGCCTGGACATTCAAAAGAACACAGACATAGAGAAGGAAATAATGTCTTATTACAAGAACCTTCTTTCAGAACCCCCTATAGATCACACCCAGGCTATCGACTCAATCCTCAAGAAAATTCCAAAGGAGGTCACCAAATAGTAGAAAGAGGCCTTAACACGTCCAATTACCCAAGAAGAAGTTGATCAATCCCTCAGGGACACCCCGCTAGGAAAATCCCCAGGGCCTGATGGTTTCACTTCGGATTTCTTCCACCATTGTTGGGATATCATCCGTGAATAAGTCTGGGAAATCATAGAGGATTCTAGAAAATCTAGGCAGGTCCTACAGACCCTCAACGCCACCTTCATCACTCTCATTCCAAAAGAGAACAAAGTCACCTCCCCAACTCACTTCTGACCCATTGGACTCAGCAATGTGATCTATAAGCTCATCATGAAGGTCATATCCAAGCATCTCAAACCTATCTTACCTTTCATCATCTCTTCGAAAAAAATCAGGGTACATGGAGGGAAAAGAGATCTTGGACAACATCATTCTGGCACATGAAGTAATCCACTCGCTTCAATCGACGAAGTCTCCTGGTATGCTTCTGAAACTAGATCTTTCCAAATATTTTGATAAACTTAGTTGGAACTAATTGGAATAAACCCTTCTAGCCTTTGGTTTTGATCCTTCTTGGGTCTCCTGGATTGTCAATCTCACTTTGTCAGCCCTGTTCTCCATCTTGGTCAATGGGGTCCCTTCCAAACTCTTCTCTCCAATCGGAAGTATTAAACAAGGGGATCCACTCTCACCCTTTCTCTTTATCCTAATGGCGGAAGGGATGAGTCGAGCCATTAAAGCAACCATCACTGATCAGTCCCTCTCCGGTCTCAGCCCCCATGGAATCTCCCCACCCATTTCACACAGTCAGTTTGTGGATGGCATCCTCTTAATGGGACTCCCCACAGTTCGAGAAGCTCTCTAAATTCGTTGTGTGATCAACCTTTTTTGTGATGCTTTGGGCATGGAAGTAAACCTCTATAAGTCCCAAATCTTCTTCTTCAACACGCCCATCTAGATTGAACGCCATATTACAAAACTCTTGGGGTTCACCCAAAGCGTCCTCCCTTTTAAATATCTTAGCATCCCTCTTATTGATAATCCATTAAGGAACACCTCCTGGGAAGATCTGCTTTCCAACTTCAGGAAAAAAATTGTATCTTGGACTTTTCGCTCCCTCAATATGCATGGTCGCCTCATCCTCCTCAAGTCTCTCCTTCAAGCCCTCCCTATCTATGCTTTATCGGCTCTTATGGCCCCAAGATTTATACTCAACACTCTCAGAAATATCCAAAGGAGCTTCCTCTAGCAAGGAACCAAATATGGATGCAAATTGGCTCTGGTTAGTTGGAAAAAATCGTGCAGACCAAAGAAAGAAGGGGGACTCAGACTCAGAGATCTGTCTATCCTCAATAAGGTCCTCAGTGCAAAAATCTGGTGGAGATGGTTAAAAAGGCCCCAATACCTCTGGGTGTGACTTTGGAGGAAAAAAAACACACCTTCCACACCGAAAAAAGAGATAATTAGATGGAATGGTAAAGGTCATGGATCTGTTATCTGGAATGCGGCCAAGGAAAAAAAGGGGATGATTATGGACCACTCTTTCTAGGAACTTCAAGGTGGGACCTTGATCCTCTTCTAGAGCAAATCTTGGCAGCAACTTCCTACCCTGGACAAGTTTCCCACTTTGCACGCTTTTATTCCCTTAATGACAGGTGTAGGCCTCCAAAAAGTAGTCAACTTTTGGATTCTAGAAGAAAATAGAGACACTTGGTGCAAATGCAAAAATACCCACGAAGAGATGAACATACCCCCTGAGGTAAATATTCAACCATTGCTAGATCAACTCAACTCTAGGAGAATCTTCAACCAACAAGGGGAGGAAATCCTAAGATGGGGCCATTCCAACACTGACACCTTCAACCTTCAAGAAGCTTATTTCCTCAGCGTAGGACATAACTCCCTCCCAAAAGGAGTAGTTTGGAACAAAATATGGGGCGCAAAGCTTTGGCCAAAAATCAACACCTTTCTTTGGTTAACGACAAACACATCATCCTTACTTGGGAAAATCTAATGAAAATAGGGTTTACAAGCCCCTCTTGGTGCCATCTTTGTTGTAATGAGGAGGAGACTCAGAATCACCTTCTCAATCTTTTCCCCTACAACTCGCAAGTTTGGGACCAATGCGCCAACATCATGAGAACCTCTGATCGGAATCAACTAGGTATAAGGGAGATAATTGAGGGATGGAGAGATTCAATATTTCAATCTCCCATCCTCAACATGATCTGGTAGCTTCTACCTGGATTTATCCTTTGGCATATTTGGAAAGAACATAATCGTAGAATCTTCAAATCATCCTCCTTGAACTGGAAAGAAGTCTAGTCTAAAATCCATTCCAACATTAACAAAACAATCAACTTACACCCTTGGACGGATCAGGATTTGAAATGCCCGACAAATGAGCATATTATTCTCAATACTTGGCAACTCCATCTCCCCCCCTCTCTTTCTTCCCCCTACTGAGGTAACATTACTAAGATCAACCCCTCCCATTGGGAGGCCCCACAAGAGGGATATGATAAAATAAACTTCGATGGAGCCTCCAAGGGAAATCTGAGACCCACGAGTTATGGGGTTTCCATACACAACAACAAAGGCGCGATCCTCCACATCTTAGCTGGGAACTTGGGTGATAACACTAACAATGCAGCTGAGATATGGGGATTGGTCAAAGGTCTTCAAGCATCCAAAGAGCAAGGGCTAAACCTCCTTATAACAAAAGGAAATTCGTAAATAATCATCAACCTCCTCTCTCATCTCCTAAATGGTGCAAAACCGGAAAATATCTCCCCAAGTTGGAGACTCATTAACGGGTTTATCATAATAAAGTCAATTCTTCAGCCACAATGGGTAATTCTTCCCTCTCACGTCCGAAGGAAAGGAAATCAAGTAATAGATATGTTGGCAAACTTTGGGGTAGACCTGCATGAAGGAGACTTCGCCTGTTCTAGTGCCTCATGTCCTACGCACCCATTTTTTGTTGCATGCATAAACATGTCTCGCAACAAGGACCAGCCCCCAGATGGGGTGATATCGGAAATGACAAGCGGAAGGCCAAACGGGTGGACACCTGGCTATAACTCTCACCACCTTGCGCCAACTCAACCTGCACTTACCTCTCCCATTAATCCATGAAATTAAATCCTCGGTCGACGCTTCCCTTCATTCAATTGCACCCAGCTCCATTTAATTTTTTGGCGCTCCAATTCACGGGATTGATAATTGTAATGGGATGGATGCAGGACTAGTCCCATCACCTTACCTGGTTCAGTAGTTTTAGGCCCGATTTCTGGATTGCCATGGCTCATTTAAGCTCTCGACCTCTAGTGTCCTAGCTTCCTCCTCCAGACTATCGACTTCTTTGCCTCTGGTTTGAATTTCCTTCACCCTTCCATCGTCCTTGGCACCCTCGGCCTCTTGCGCCTAGCACTCATCCTTTAGTCCACTTCTGCGCTAGTTCTGGCTTGAACCATCTCCTTCGTTCATCAATTGCCTCGAGCTCCACCTCTAGTTTTCGTTGTTTCTCCTTATTCCTCACCTTCTGGGTAAGTCTAAATGCGGGGCATCCTAATATGCCGTAAGAGGCAGAGGCTTGAGGGGACGTGGCAAGAAGACACTCCAAATCTTTCCTCAGGACCTTGCTCATGCCTCCACCCTAAAGCTTCCCCTTGCCTCAACTCATGCCACCTCTCCGGACCACCCTCCTGAAAGAGACAATACTCCAGAATTACCTCCCTTGTCTTCTCCTTATTCTTGTAGAGTTGAATGGTTCGACAACCATGGAAATTCCTTGGGCTTCGTTCCAAAGCTTAGTCTGGAGCCATCGTCTCCTCACCACCCTCCAGCCTCCGCTCCCCCCATTACATCATCCCCTCTCTCTTCTTCATCCTCCCCCCTCCCCTCTCTTGACTCCCCCTCCTCATCCTCTAATTCACCACCACCCCCTCCGCCCTCATTTGCTTGCACCCGTTGCGCTAAGATAGAATCTCTTAAGGACTCTTTGGATTTCATCAAGCGTGCAATTAAGGACGTCAATGACGCAATCAAAGAGATGCAGAATAGGGAAGAAGATCAGATTCGTCGTGAGGAGCTCATGATGTCTCTTCTACGGGAACTTAGGAAAATTACTCTGGACATAGGTGCTCTAGGAAAGGACAATGTGCAAGACCGAAGGAACGAGCAGAGGCCCGACCCCATCTCTGGATAACTTCCTCTTGCTTAGGTTTCCCAAGTTTTTATGTCTCCAGATAACATAATTTACAAGGTTTTCTCCCTGCATGTCTTCTTAGTTCTAGGATTATACAGTTTTAGCTCCTTTTAGTTTTTTGAATCCGGCATGGACAGTCTAGATTACAGGATTTTTTCCGTGTGTGGCATCCTAGATAAAGTACTTTACAGTTTATGTTATTTATAATTTTTTGTAAGTTTGCATGGACACTTTGAACCTTAATGGCCATGTGGCAACATTGGTTTTGCACATGGGCAATGCTTCCACAGCCTCATGGGATATCATGACAACTATAATTTGTGTTGCTTAAGCAAGATCTAATATATCTTCTAACTTACAAAAAACGATTTACTTTTTATTAATTTTCTTTTCAATGTGTAGCTTTTGTATTAGGTATGAGTTGGAATTCTAGTTCTTTTATAGATCTTTATGATACTTTTGGTTTTAAAAAACTGCTAATTTTTTTAACTTGATTTGAGTTATGATGTATTTGATAACACTTTGGAAAAAAGATGTTAATGTTGCTTTGTATATGTTTTTTTCTAATATATAAAATAATACTTTGTTGTTTGTGATGTCCATACACTCATTATGATATTTTCATTGTTTATTGTATATTGTCACGTTAGTATTATGTTAGATTAGATAACATTGCATTAAAAAATTAAAAAATAATAATAATAAAAATAAAATCTAATTAATTAAAAAAATAACTATATCTTACATATTTACATACTAACATATAAATTAAAATTTACACATGAATAAATTTATAGATTTCGATAAGATAAATTTACATTACTATAATTTATATAATTGTTTAGTATAAAGTAATTAATAATGAAAATTCCTAATCAACCTAAACTTTGACACTTTTCTATATATAACTTTGATATGAATATTCTTTTATGAATATTTTTTTACATCAAAAGTTAATAATATATAAAGAAATATAAATTATATATTAATTATATTATAAATATTTAAGTAAAAATTGTTATTTTTGCATATGTAACACCTAATATATTTTCCTTATTATTTTTCTTCACCCTCATTTAAGTAAATTATGATTTTCTTATGATCTTCCGACCCCCTCGAAGTGAGAATGTGTAAGGTGAATCTCGTTGAATGAGAATGTGTAAGGTGAATCTCGTTGAATGATGTCCTTTCTTATATGCTATGAGGAATGGTTAGTTTGACTAATGAAGATCCCTCTTCCCCCCACCCCCATCCAAGTGAGAATGTTTAAGGTGAATCTCGTTGAATGGTGTACTTTCTTATATGGCAGAAGAATGTTTAGTTTGACTAATAAAAACCCTTCTTCCCCCACCCCCATCCAAGTGAAAATGTGTAAGATGAACCTAGTTGAATGGTGTACTTTCTTATAATTTTATTTTCAATGTGTAGCTTTTGTATTAGGTCTTAGTTGGAACTTTGGTTTTTTTTTATACATCTTGATGATACTTTTGGTTTTAAAAACTGCTATTTTTTAATTTGATTTAAGTTATGATGTATTTGGTAACACTTTGGAAAAAAAAAGCTGCTAATTTTGTTTTGTATATTTTTTATTATAATATATGAAATAATATTTTTTTAATTGTAATGTATTAAGTAACACTTTGTTTAAAAAGATACTAATTTTGTTTAATACTATATATAGAAATATTGTTTAAGTTGCTTTTTTTACTCATATTGTTTAATTTTTTTATAATTTTAATATATTAAATATAATAAAATATTGGAATTTATAATTATATTTTTTATCTTTAATTTTATATTTTATAATTAATTAATTTATAATAATTATTTAAATAAGATAAATGAATATTTATTTATTTTTATTGATATTATTCCATCCATGTTCATATTATAAAGTTATTAGTTTTTTCTGGTTTTTTTTAAATAAAAAGATTGCATTATTTTACGATATCAAAAAAGCGACACATGTCTAAAATACATCAAAACTCGCCACGTATTCTACCATATGCATGGAAACCAGAACACGTGGTTGACATTGTTCAAGGATCAACTAGTGAACCAGAGTCTGCTTTCAAAAAAAAACATTGTAGCTAAAATTAGAAATTTAACAATAAAAAAACTAGACTTGAGGCGAACCCGCGCGTCCATCATGGCGAACTGTGAAGGTGAATGGTTGACAACATGTTGGGCAACGACTCTTCATAGGTTTTCTTGACAGGGAGTCAAATAAAATGTCCAAGCGCTTGCTAAGGACGTGTTGGTTCTACAACTACTCGACCAAGTCATTTCTCATCTCGAAAATCAACACCAAGTGGTCCTCTGTGAGCCTGCAGGAGTTGGGTAAGTCGTGGCTTCCAAAATTCGGGTGAGCTTGCACGCCTTTGTGTATCTCCTGATGGGTTTCCTCCTTGCTCCAATACTTTCCCCACTTTATCCCTGGGTCATCATCGTTGGGGTCTGTGTTATTCTTGTAGTTATCCTGCATTAGAGGAGAGAATTCCTCGTCTACCATATAGCCTCCCATGGTCGGCTCGGGGGGATGCAAAGGGATATCGGTGCATGTTGGTGTCATCTACTCCATGGTGGTCTCCTCCCAGTTAGGAGGAAGCTCCTCCTCCACTATGCATCCCCCATAGATTATCTCTTGGTTAGATGAGTCAAACTCAGGTTGAGCATCCTCTCACCAGTTTTGGTCGGAGTTAGGAGAGCGAGCAAAGTTGCTTCCTGGATTGGGAGAGAGAGAAGGCAGTTTGGTGCGTCGATGCCTGCTTACTTGACTATAGTAGGTCGACCCCTGCTTGTATTTGCCTCTCTCATGAGGACTAACAGAGGAAATGTCGAAAATGTTGGTCGTGGACAGAAGGAAAATATCAGAGGATTGAAGTGCTCAGAGCATAATAGCACGGGGAGAATGAAAAACAAAGGACAAAATTTGGAGATAAGAGCCACAACAAGGAGTCACCTGCATGATGATGAGGGAAGTGACGGGTAGGGGAGCCATGAATGTTAAGGTAATGTCTCTTTGTTGCATCGTACTAGTACCAGAGGGTCAAGATCAGATCACCATTAGACCTGCCAAACTGTCCCAGTGCACTAAGCTCTGGCTAGAGTGAATGTTAAGAATTTTGAATGGACAGAGGAGGAGGCTGGTGGTGAGGGGCTTTAACTGCACTTGTTTCCAGTGTGCCATGTGACATGTGTTCTCTAGGTGTCACCCCATCTAGGGGTAGGCAATCTTGAAGAGCTAGCTCTTGGCATTATTTTAATAGCTGTGAATGTGGATGATCGTGGGCATTGAGAATAAGGATATATGTTTGTGTAGTGACTCCCTCATTAGCTAGTTTTTCAGATAATTTATTGTCCTTGTGTCTTATGTGTGAAGTGATGAGAGTGAGGGGGGGATGCAATAAGGCTTGTAAAAAAGAGAGATGGCCTAAGAGGCACTAACGGGTAGTGATTTTTTCCGAATCCGTGCCATTGATGATTTTGGTTGCTAGCGAGATAATGACTTTTGAATCTCCTTCAATTATGAGGGGTTGTAAATAGAGATCCAAGGATAGTTGAATTCCCCTGATGAGACCCCAAAGTTCTACTGAGTTATTCATTTCATGCCCCATACATCTTTCTCTGAGGTGTTTGATTTTCCTTGTGTTGTCTCTGATAATTGCTCCAAAATCAATTGGGCTAGGATTTCCCTTTGAGGATCCATCAAAGTTAAACTTCCAGAAACCCAGGGGTGGACAAATCCAAGTGGAGGGGCTTTAGACAATGGGAATTGTGGGAGTAGAGATAGAGAGAGGAGCCTTGGTAGTTATTAGCTTCCAGGAGGAGAAGATGAGGGATTATGGTGGTTCAATGGGAATGTTATCTTGGGTCCAGGATTGTACTTGAATATTTTTTCAAATGCTCCCAAGGATATGAGACCATATTATGGAGGGATTGGAGGAATGGGATTAGAATATGCACCAAATCCTTTCTTTCTAGAGCTGCCACACTATAAAAACTGACAGGAGTTACCAAATTCTATTTAGGGGTGGGATTTTAAAATCCCCTGAGCCCTAGTTTCTAATAGTGCTGATGACCTTTGTCTTATCTCTTTTGGTTTTCCTCATGATTATCGCAACTTGATCCCATATCATATTTTTGTTTGGGAATTGATTAAATATGTGCTCCATTGTTTCTTCCTATTGTTGGCATAGGTGACAAATTGAGGTTCCAATGAATCCTTGCTTCTTGAGGTTATCCCAGGTTAGGAGTTGGTTCTGAACTAGGAGCCAGAGAAAGGTGGAAACCTTTGGCCAGAGTTTGGTTTTCCAGATTATGCGCCAGATGTGATCTTTCAACTGGTTGTGAAAGTTTTCCTGAAGTTGATAGGCTTCCTTAATTGTGAACATGCATGTCGGGGAATACCCCCAACGAAGAATATCCTTTTCCTCACTAATTCATATCTTCTTGTTTCCTATTACTTCTTGCCAAGGTTGCAGATCAAGATTTTCTAGTAGGTTTATATCTTGTGGGAGAAGTTTCCAACTATGCCAAGGGGGTTGATGCAGGAAATTAATCCAGAGGTATGCTAGTTTGAGGTCCCTCAACCCTTGTATGTGGTTTTGATAAGGACGTAAGATATCCATCGTCTGCAATGGAGGTTGTTGTTTCCAAGTGTCTGTCCAAAATTGGGTGCATTGTCCATTATGCACTTCCCAAAAAGCATGATTTTGGATGAGTGGGCGGTTTCGCCAAGCGACATTCCAAATATTGGAAACCTGGATCTTGCTTTCAAGCATAAAGAGTTGCTCTTGCTGTAGTTGGGGGGTATATTTTTTCTTCTAGAGTCGCACCCAAAGTTCTTTTGGGTATTTTATCCAACGCCACCATATTTTTTCTCCCATGACAATGTTGAACTTTCCTGGGTCGCAGATACTTGATCCTCCTAAGGAGGTAGGCTTGTAGATATTTTCCCAACTGACTAAGGCCCATTTTTTCCCTTGTTTGTGATCGTGCAAGAGGAAGTTTCGTTGAAGGTTTTTAATGCTTTTAATGATTATTTTTGGTGTTGCAAGAGCTAAGAACATGTAGGGTAGAATAGCTTGAAGCATCTCTTTTAAGAGGATGAGCCTTGTAGGGAGATTTAAGGATTTGAAGGTCCAAGAATTGAAGTGATTGAAGATTGAGAGCATTAGGGGGTTCCAGGAGATGTTTCATGTTGATGAGTCTATCCGGGGTAAACCTAGGTAATTGGATGGAAGTGAGAAGTTTGGGATGCCTAGGAGGTGGGAAATGAGTTGTTGAACTACTGGGGGAGTGTTGAAGAAGAAAAAACATGATTCGTCTATATTGAAAGTAGTGCATGAGGCATCACTGAAGTCTGTGAGGATGGTTTGGATTTTGATGGATTCCTTGTTCGTGGGGTGTTCAAAATCATTGTATCATCAACAAATTAGCTGTGGGAAGATGTAGGTTGGAGTCCATGGATCAAAAGCCCTTGTAGTGAACCATTCGAGATCGAGGAAGACATATATTGCGCTAAACCTTCTTCCATGATTACAAAGAGGAAAGGGGAAAGTGGATCCCCTTGGAAGATGCCTCGAGAGGGGGAAAAAGGCCTAGAGGGGACGTCATTTCCTAGGATGGAGAAAAAATATCAAGAGGTAAGTTTCATGATCTAGGCTAGCCAATCTTCATTGAACCCAAAGGCCGAAAGAAGAGAATGCATGTACTGCCAGTTAAGATTATCAAAAGCCTTAGAAAGGTCAATCTTTATGAGCATACATATGGTGCATGTGGTATTGAGCGAGTGAATCACCTCGTGAACCAAGATTACGTTGTCCATCACGTGTCACCCCTCTACATATTTCGACTGTTCCTTGGAGATAATGAAAGGAAGAAGGGGCTTGAGTTTGAGATAAATTACGTTTATGATGATATTGTATACAAAATTGCACAACATTACCGATCTAAACTGCTTTGGGTTGGTGACACATTCCTCTTTTGGATTAGGGTAAGGAAAGTGGCATTGAGGGCCGAGAGCACTTTTCCTGAGGTTCTAGATTCCTCCATAAGTTGCTAAACCTATTCTCAAATAAATGACCAACAATGGTGGAAGAAATCAGTAGTGAAACCATCCATCCCAAGGGATTTGTAGGGGGGTATTTCCTTGATAGCCTGATCAACTTCCTCCTGTGAGATCGGTCTCATTAAAGCTCTGTTATGATAAGGGGCAATTAGGGTGGGAATATGTTGTGTGACCATATTTATGGCAGACGTTCTATCAATTGGGGGTTCTAAGAGAAGATGTTTGTAATAGGTAACTAACTCTTCTTCATTGTCTGCATGGTCTAGAAGTGTGTTTCCTTGTGAATCCTCGATTTTTGTAATGCGTTTGATGTAACATATGTGGATCATGGAGCAGTGAAAGAACTTTGTATTCCCCCCCCCCCTTCCTTTAACCATTGCACTTGGGACTTCTTCTTCCAAAGGATCTCCTCCTTCTTGTGACGATATGCAAGTTGTTTTTTTAGGATCTTTTCCTCCTGTAGCAAGGTATCTTAATAGCTCGAGACGATGAATTCATGTTGAATTTCCTCAAGTCATTTTTCTAGGGATTTATGTGCTAGGAAAATATCACTGAAGACATTCTTGTTCCAACCTCGAAGCTACTTCTTGAATTTTTTTATGCATTGTTGGAATTTGTACATCCAGGTGCCATGCACGATTCCTTCTTTGGCCCACCAGGTGCGGGAGAGCTTCGAGAAGTCCGGGTGAGTTAGCCATAATTTCTCAAAGAGAAAGGGTTTGTACTTGGGTGTGCTAATTGTATCTACCCATAGCTGGACTGGCCAATGGTCTGAGCCTCATTTCGAAAGAATGTTGGCTTCAATTAGAGGGCCCTCAAGAATTAGGTTTTTCGAAATTAGGAAACAATCCAGTTTTCTAGCTATGTGTTGAGTGCCTGCTCGCTTATTGGACTAGGTGAAGGATCCATTTCTCATCTCAATGTCAATTAAGTTGAGTTTGTCTATGAGATAGATAAACTTGATGTTTTCTTGGTTCAATCATTTAAAGCTGCCACTTTTTTCTTCTAGGGTGAGGATTATGTTGAAATCCCCTCCCAGTATCCATTGTTTTTGTCCTCCTAGTGTATTTATATAAGCAAGACTGCCCAAGAAGTAATCTTTCCCTTGAGTAAGTTGACGTCCATAAGAAATGGTGATGACCCCTACTTTGTTTGAGCTTATAGCTCGGTAATTTTCTATGAGCATACCTATCGTTGAAAAATTTGGTTCCAGAATAACTGTGGTTGGGTTCCAAAGGATGGCTAAACCTCATGTTGCCCCTTTGGAGTTTGTGTAAGTGAAATTCCAGTGTCTCCAAAGTCTATGTAAGTGAAATTACAATGCCTCCAACATATTTTGAATATTTCTTCTTCCATATCGCCCTCACATTTGGTTTCCTAGAGTAAAACGATGTATGGATCTTCTGCTTTGACATAGTTTCGAAGAATCCTTTGTTTGGATGTTCCATTAAGTCCTTTGATATTCCATGTGATGATCTTTATCATGCTTAATTGCTAGGGGGGGGAGAAAAATCCTTAAGTGAGGCACTGCATTTGACCTAAGTTTATCATAAAGTTACCTACCTCTTTGATTAATTGATGAGTTGTTTTGTGTCCACGTCACTTACCCTCTTTCTAGTTTCCCTTGGGATGTGGATCTTGATCCAAGTGGATTCCTAAGCATGAAGTGACACCCACTGTGGAATCAATGAAAACCTTGTGTACCTTTCTAAGTTGCTCCACTGGAATGGATTGCAATTCCTTAATACTGAGGGCTTCCTTGAGTTTGTCAAGGTCAATGTCCTCGAGTTCCCTTTCATCGATCTGCATTATGGTGTCTCCACCTTCTTTTGGGTCTTTTCTTGGTATCATTTGAGCTTGGGGATCATGACTTAAGATTTTCTCTAAGACTAGATCTAGGGCTTGTTTTTCTTTACATGTGTCTTTTCTTGGATCTGATGTTTTGTGGGGGTTTTCAACTTCCTCTGTCTCTGGTAGATTGTTGAGTGCATCGAGGGAATTGTTGGTGGGATTCTTCCAACCTCCAGTCCGCATGGAATTTTTCAAAGGAGGTTTCCTGCATCCTTGCACTTGAGTATAGTTTTCTTTTTGTTTCTCCTTTGTTGCTAGTCGGGCTGGTGCATTGAGGGGGAAGTCTCTGAAGAGATGTCCATGTTCGTGACATTTATGACATCTGAAGGGAATGTGTTCATAATCTATGGTATGAATCCATTCCTCGTCTTGATACTCTATGGTAACTGAACCTGGGAGGGATTTGGAGATATTCATGTAAACACAGATCCGTGCATAAGAAGTGTATATTCTCTTCTTTGTGGCTTCTGAGAGTTTGACATACCTTCTCAACGTGCTTATGATGCCCATTAAGATTTCTTCAAGCTAGAATTCTTGGGGTAAAGAGTATAGGCAGATCCAAATTGGGGTGCATGTAAAGTCTTCCTTTTCTGGGAAAAAACGGTCCATCCAAAACCTTAGATACATACCGGCCGAGTTATAGAAATAGGGGTCCCCAGTTCCGAGATTCCTTTGGATGCGATGATTCAACTTCTATTTCTGTGTTTTTCCTAGAGCCTTGTTCCTCTTGTAGAAGGTGATCTCTGAGGTGTGGCAATGGTTCAAAGGACGGTCATCGAGATCTAAGTCCATCCATTTCATTAGTTTTAGTGTTTCTATAAGAGGGGGTTTTCACCCCGTCTGAGCTCATTTTGCGAAGACAGGCCAGTCTGTATCTTTGGTTGCAGTGGATCCCAATTCTGATCTGAAGGAGGTGTGACACTGCACGAGAGAGAGCATGTAGGTTTTCAAAACCCTAACAAATATTTTTCTTCGTTCTTCCGACTCTATTAGTTTTTCCTGTTATAATGAAGATAATAAAGATATTTTACAAATTCAACTATTTGTATTTAGCATTTCAAATGATGTAAAACTATCGTAAATCAAAATTGAAAACCAAAGTTTAAAATATACCATTTAAAATTTTAAAAACATTAATATCCTCAATAATTTAACTTGAATATGAGGATGCGGTCATATACAATATTAACATTTCAATGTGAACTCTGCATAAACGTGTATGCCATCATATTTGGCATTGTAAATTTAATTTAAATAATATATGTGAGGGGAGATTGCTTTATCTAAACACAATCACTATTGGGTGAGTTAAAAACAAATATAGGTGGTGAGGATGAATCTAGTGAATTTATATGGAAAATGAGGGATTTAAATATATTTATCTATCTATACACACAATATTGGATGACTTACTGACTTAGGCTTTATAGTCACATACGTGATCATAATGAATTTAGTGGGTTTGTATAGAAGATGGACAACTATGAAACCACATGGATATATAAAAAACATGGTCCATTATTGAAATGTTGATTATAAATAGAAATATTAATTAAAAAATCGAATAGTGATAATGTGTCAAATAATTAATGATGTTGGAAAAAAATAAAAAAACAATATTGGTTTTTTTATTTTTATTTCCAAACACTTTATGGAAGACTAAAAATAATAGCAATCCCGAAAAGAAATGGTCATTGTCTCCATTGTTAGAGATAAATTTCATTAGGAAATAGAGAGGCGTCACTTAGGTTGGAAAAACTGAAGTAAAATTCATTTGTATGCTTAGTTTTAATTTAAAAACTCAATTTCATTATTTTTGTTTCTAATGAACCCTCATCTTTCTTTGCACTTTTTAACAAAACTTTATAAGTGCAATATAGAGGAAAACATGATATGATTGAAAGTTATATGTAAGTATATCAGTTCAATGCTTTATACAAGATTTATACAGTTCTATACAGTCTGAGTGGGCCTAATGGTTAAGAACATATGTTTCCTCTTAAGAGGTCACGGGTTCTAAGGGGATAGGGTATGTATACCTTCGTAGACTTTACCAGTCAAATCGCTAAGCAAAGGAGGGTCTCTTGTCCCACAAACAAAGTTATTATTATTATTTGTTGGGGCCTATGAACAAGATACATGGATATGAAAAATTGAGAAAAATGCCATTTGCACCTTCTTTTTCCATGAAGAAGATACCAAATTCTAATTTTTATAAGTAGTATTTCCATGTTTTTCAAAATATGTATAAATGTTTGAACAACAATAATTATTGTACTTTTGAAGAAAAACAATATTCTAAAGATCAAAACACCATTGCTAAATATTATACTACCATTGTGATCAAGCTAGAAGGTCAAAGCGTTTCATGATTGTAGATGAATTAAAGATTGAGAATGCCGATGAAAAATGAAGAACACCATGGGAAATGGGAAATGGATATTGATATTAAAATATATTCTTTGTATGACAATATATGGTTATTTAGATATTTTTAAATATTATCACAAAGTTATCATTTATTTATCATTTATTTTAGAAAACAATATTATATAATTATTTTTTGATAAATTTCTCAACACTAGTGTTTAACACTAATAATGGATTTGACTTGGTAAAGTCTAAGAAGATATACATATATCCTACCTCCTCTAAATTTGAATTTGTGACCTTTTAAGAGGAAACACATGTTCTTAACCATTAGACCTACTATGTATAAAACAAATTCAAACTAAAACATTTATTATGATATTCTCATTATTTATAATAATAAATAATAATAATTTATTTTTAAGATTATGATTCAATCAAATACTAAATTGGTGTATGAGATTCTCTTGTTTATGAAACAAGAGATTTTATATACAAAACCATTTCACTGTTAAAATCTACTTAGATATACATATCCTACCTCTTCTAAATTTAACCGTGTAACCTATAAAAAACACATATTCCTAATCATATAACTTATACAATTAATTATTTATATAATATACAACATAAATTGATATTAAAAATTCCAAAAAAAATTATTCTATGTCTAAAGATTTTCCATATCATTGGTATCCTCAAAGCGTGGCTTTTGCATTGATTATGAGTTGGAATGACAATGTTATTCAATTTGTTAATTTATATATTATATCCAAACACAATTTAACAAAATTAGCAGTTTATTTTTTTACCAACTTAGCAGCTTTATTTGGGAAACCCTAAGTGAAAGTCATCGAGTTGCTTGATTTCTATTTAAAAGCCAAATCCCATTCTTCTTATCCGATGAACCTAGCCTCCTCCCTTGCACTCTCGAATCACAGCAGTACTTTACTACTGCAATATGGAGGAAAATATCTTAGATATGATTCGAAGTTATATGCCGGAAGCACAGATTGAGCATTCCATTCAGTTCAATGGCTCATACAAAATTCGTTTTCCAGGGCCTGTGAATGAGATGCATGGATACGAAGAATTGAGAAAAGCTCTGAAAGATTCTGGAGTTAAACCTATCTGCGCCACTTGCCGCCAAAGGCATACCAAGTTCAGATACTTTTCGATAACAATTCTTCCACGGTTTTGCAGGCCAGGTATAAATGTCTGCACTGCAATAACTACTTTACTTTGGGAGGAAAACAATATTCTAAAGATCAGAACGTCATTGCTAAAGATCATAGTAGCATTGCCGATCAAGCTAGAAGACCAAAGCATTTCATGGAAGTGGATGAATCAGAGATCGAGAATGCTGAGGCTAAACGAATGAAACCCTGGGCAATGGCCACCAGCAGTAGGTCAGGTGGCATGATTGGCAGCAACATTGAGTTTCATCGTAATTTTCATGCATTTCCTGGTGCTCCTCAATCAGCAGCTCATCAATATCCCAGGCTTGATTTTCTACATCAGCAACAATAACAAGAACAAGAACAATCGCGCCAGTTCCAGCAGCAGCTTGCATATGGGGCTCAATATTTGCACTCCCTTCCTCCTCCCCTACTGAGAATAACTTGCTGCAGATTTCTTGTTCTTGTGCAGTCACTGGTTTCAGCACGACTAATCATACTAATAATACTGATGGATTCCCTCTTCTATGCAGCAATGCAGATAGTAGTTCTCAAAACGACAATATCCAGTTGAGCCCACAGCTGGTGACCGAGCAATCAAAGGCAGCTTCAACTGGAGAAGCATCCACGTTTAATGATCCCAGCGTTAAGGCAGGTCCAGAATACAATGATCCCAGCGTTAAGTTTTCTCAGTTTATGAAATCACAGGAACTCTTGCAAGCTCTAACTATGCCATATATGCAATCACCAAGAATTGGTAGCGCTGCTTCTGATTATAATAGCAGCACTTCTGGGTCAAATACCTTTGATATACAGAGAGCTGGGCAGATTACGAACCAGTCCAACATTAATGAAGACAACAATGAAGGGGATGAATTGAAGACTCTGCTTAATAGTCCCGGGAGAGATTGTTCCAGAGATATCTGGACACTGATCACCACAAAGAAGAGACAATAATTGACATACTATGTAAGTTTGTTTGCTATAGATATATGCATACTATGTAAGTTCAATTACCATGCATTTCTTTCCTACAAGTTTTTCTGAGATAATCGAAATGCAATCACCCATTTCTCTGTTACATGTTTTGTTAAGATAATAGCATGTATCATAATCTTTGAAAAGCTTATCAGGATAATAGCATGGACAAGCAACGCTGTATCATAATCTTTGAAAAGCTTATCAGGATTGTCTGGAAGCCTACGAGGCATACTCCTAAAACTATAACATCTGAAATTGCCAGTGCAGTATTGCTGCTTATCCAGGATTCGGACAAAGAGCCCAACCGGCCAATTCCTCCAGCGCTGGAACGAGATGCGGTAGCCACTACTGAGACAGGAGCGGTAGGCTGTCTATTAATCCGTTGGAAATCCCAGCTCAAATTGCAGTGTGAAATGGAGTTTTCCTAGTTCGATTGAATAATTTAATCACAGTTCTCTTCATATTTTTGCTTGTTTTTCAATTCAGGACGTTGAGATTATCAGCTAGACTGTTGGCTGGAATTGATAACAGTGTTTTTTAATAAATGTTGTATTTCGCCATCAAACTTGGCTCATAAATTAATTTCCAGGGCTTCGTTTTTTTTTTTAATGGAGGTTGCATTTCGTCATCAAACTTAGCTCAGCTAAATTGATTTCTAGGGCTTTATTGCTCTTGGAATTTGAATTCTGTTTTTTAGTCTAGAAATGCTTTTGTGTCATTACTAAACTACAGTCTTCAGGTTTATGGTTTGTGTCATTATATGGAACATGTTTATATTTTATTTGTAAAGTTCTCTCCATGTTCAAGGCATTAGTTAGTTGTGTAAGGAGAACTGAGTTATATTAATAATGTATTTTTGGTATTTTATTTGTAAGGTTCTCTCCATGTTCAAGGCATTAGTTAGTTTTGTAAGGAGAATTGAGTTATATTAATAATGTTTTTTTTGGTATTAATAGTAAATTTATAAAATTAATTTAACTACATGATTATGTAGATAGTATATATTTTAAGGTTTTTTTCATCTTCAATGCATTAGTTAGTTGTGTAAGGGTAATTAAGTTATATTAATAATGTTTTTGGTATTATTAGTAAAATTAATTTAACTATGATTATGTTGATTGTAGTGTAATAGGTTAGGTTATTAATTAGAGATATATTTTCCACAAAATATTAAATTTTTAATTGTTAAATCTATTTTTAAAAAACATTTTAGAACATAACAATCCACTAATCTAATCTGAACCTTGAGTGAAATGTATACCAAATAGATGTCAAGACAATGTTAATGATGATCTTCATGATGTGAAGCCAACATATAATGATCTTCATGGTGTGAAACCAACATATAGAATTTTCCATGTAAGGTAATGAGTGGCCAAATGATGTGTCCATTATGAAAATCCTTATATGGATTGAATTAGTACCTAAACAATACTACCAAACTTTTAATATGAGATGTTACATATTAATTTTAGTTTTTGTTGTAGTTATGTTCATTTA
>SNQJ01S0031298.1:47707-58397 GCA_010110895.2 Picea sitchensis | reverse complement strand
GTTTGTTCTGCATGCATAATGCCATGTATGTTTGCAATATCGGATTGCATCGTATCCTAGTCATTGAATATATCATCCATGTGTGCATTTAAGTTGCTTGTGTTAAGCGAGAGAGTTGATATAGATGAATTTGTTTGTATGAATTGGTAATCATATTGCAGTTTCCATTTTGCGGTGGTCCTGAGTTGTTCCATTTCAATATCAACTTTATGTTTCACTTTGAAGTTATCTTTTGTAACAGGACTTAGTAAATACAAGGAGTCTATGCTTCTGACACGGGACAATGTTGTGTATACAAGTCCATGTATTTGAATTCCAGGCAGGTTGAAATGAAACATTATCAAGTGTTAGTCCTTGCGATCCGTGGACTGTACGTGGACATGCAAGTTTAATCAGAAACTGTTTTCGAATCTTCAGTTGACCAGTCTTTGTTGATGTCAATATTGGCTTTGATATTCACAAAATAGGTGTCTAATCGCTTGCAGTGTTTGAATTATATAGATAATCCAACTTTCTTTCTTGTCTCTTGCCTATATGCGGTTCATGGAACTTAATCCAAAGGACATCAAGTTTTTATGTTTTCGTATAGCCTTTGAGTATTCCATCTGCACCATTGACCAATCCATCTTGTGAATCATAGTTACAGGCATATATTTCAACCAACATTTCTAATTTCAGGACAAGCTGCAAAGGTAAAGTGGTTGTATGTTCATGACATGGCACATTTCCATGGTTGTCTTCTTCCAGGTCAATTGAATTGATGATGATATCATCACCAGGCATGAGCGATAACATGTGGCTATTATGCATTGGAACATCCTTATTTGTGTAGAACAGGTAAGGGAACATTGGGTCTGTTGGTGCATGCCGCAAGCACCTCAAATTGATATATGTTAAGTCATCATATGTTTGGTTGATTGTCCGCATTCTATTCAGAATTGCAATGAATGTTTCATCTGTTTGGTGCATTGTAGTATGCAATTCAAAGTATTTAATATTGTCTCTCCAGAATTCATGCGTCATTTTTTGCATGTTAACAATAGGTTGTTCAAATATCAAAGAATCTTGGATGGGTTGTGCCTGGTAAAGATCCCCACAAAATATCATGTCAATGTTTCCAAAGTATTTCATTAGCACATGTTTTATTCTTCTTAGTCGGTTGTCAATGGAATACAAGAACCGACTTCCAATCAAAGATGCTTCATCTATAAAGACAAATTGGAGTTTGTCATAAAGCTTAGATAATGTATCTAACATTTCCTTGCTAAGTGGAAGAAACTGTGACTTGTTAAAAGACATTAAAAATACAGAGTGGACTGTTGTTCCACCTACATTATATGCATCTTTTCTTGTGTATGCAACTATTAGGCCCTTTGGCTTCATAGGATCAGAGGAATTGTTTGAATCATAGATTCGTATAAGAATTTGGAACAATTCTTTCATTGTGAATGTCTTGCTTGTTCCTGCTCTGCCTGTAAGGAATAGGTGCATAGGAGTGTCCATGTTCAAGCATTTTTTAAGCGCAATGTCCTTTAGAATTGTTTGTTGTTCTCGATTCAACATACGTCTTATTATGTGGTATTCATTATTTTCAATTAGGAAAGGATGTTTTGTGACTTGAAAACCAAGATTGGTACTTTTTTCACTTCCACCTGCTCAAGGACAAGGAAAATCCGCTTGTAAGTCATAGGACTCGCAAGGAGTTCTAGTTGTTTTTCGGTTTATGAATGTCTCATCAAGATTGTCAGGGTTTTCTAGCTCATTAACTGCAATTTCTAGATCACCCCATGTTGGATTAACATTGTAGGTAAATCTAGCTTCATTGATGTGCACTATAGTCTCAGAGGCAACATACGCATCCTCCCATGTAGAGAAGTTATGTTTTAATGTCTCTTCATTTTCATCGAATGGAACGCACAGCAGCAATTTTTCTCTACAATAGTTTTCATAGTCAGAATGTTTATTGTATTTGACAAACCGTATCACAGAGGGTTTTTTTCTTTTTGATATGGGTGCACCATTTTTTTTGTAATGCGATACAATTTCTGCTAAGCATATATGGCTAATAGGATATGGACGCCGGAGGTAATAATCAACAATAGAGCAGCATAGCACATCTTCTGAATTGTCAGGCTCTTGTTCTAGCAAAATCAACGCTTTAAGTACAAATGTGTGTTTCTCAAGTGGAGATGTGTTTATGAAGACACATTATATTGAACTACAAGTGAGGGGTAGGGAAAGTGCAATGTGAATTTCTTGCTGAGCACACATTTGTTGAAGATTAAGCAATGCATTTCCAAGTGTGCGCATCATTTGTATGGAATCAATATGAGTACTTTCATGTTCTTTGCATATTCTTTTGAATGCACTTGTCATAGATTTGTCAACCTTTTTCATATACGAGGTACAGTACGATGCTACAACATATGCATTGAGGATGTACTGCACATATGTATTTGCTTTCCACATAATTGGCATGTCCCTGGAGAAACTGTTGTTCCAAATATGGGAAAGTTTTCGTTTAAGGAAAATTGTTGGTTGTTTAAGCGTATATTGTATGGCTTGGATGTACTCATCTTCTGATAGATTTAGCTCTGTCAAGAAGTCATCGAAGCTCATCAACTCGTCAAACTCTCCTTGTTCTAAAAATGCGAACAAGGATTTAGATTTCTCAACAACAACATTGTCCTCTAAACTAAGTGGCTCTATGATTCTTGTAGATCTCATTGGTGGTACGGGAAAGTTGTATTTGCAATGCGAGTTTTTTTCATTTTCTACAAATTCTTTTTTGGTAATGTCTATGAACTTTGGCAAGTTATGGATCTAAATGATCTATGTTGCATGTTATGTATTTGTCCATAAATTTCTCGATCTACGAATTGTTGTCAGCTCCATAGACTGGTGCACCCTCTATCCACAATAGTGCGTGGTCATGTTCATTTCCCCTATTCTGGAATTCAGTCACAAAAAAGTAGTCCGATATTTTTATGAAAAACGTTTCATCATGGCATATCAATTGTCTCAAAGAATTTATTCTATGTCTATAGTAGCGGAGTACATGTCACTGGGTCTTTTCTTATGAGGTAGTCAATGTCATTATTTTCCATTGTATCGGTTTGTTTTTTATGTTTCATGTTTCTATGTAGGTTAGATACAACATCCACCAATGGATCCCAACAATGCTTTTCACTTGTAAATGTGATGAAAAATGTTGGCGGGCCCAATTGTTGGATCATTGAAAAAATAGTTTTCTTGTTTTGTTGCAAATAGTCAGGAGAGGTGCGAATGTTTTTGAAATCTATGTATGCAATATCAGATTTCATAATTTTTTATAGGTTTACTTTTTACTTGACATCCTTGGCCAACAAATTTCTTCCTTGTAAATGGCCTTTCCTTATTCGGACCCACATGCAGGAGAGAACTTGCTCTATTATTATGCACATTGTTTTGAAAAACAAATTTGTTATGTGACAGGAGAAGTCACCGCTTGAATGTAGCAGCTCCCATTAGACTATTTTATGATAACTGAATCATTTTGTAATGTCAGTGGCACATGGATATCCATAGAAGAGTGTTGGGAAGTTCATTTCCTCAACGAATTTGTCCTTGAATATTCCAAGTGGACGTTGCCCCTCAACAGGTGCAATTTCGACAATCTTGTCTTGCAAGTCATGAATGCATTGTGAATTAGTGACTCCATGGACCAATGTCTCAGCAGGTGTTTCATTCTCTGATTCATCACTTGTATCAAATTCACTAGAATTTTCGAGAGTCTCTGCAGAGTTGGCATCCTCTTCTCCAAGAACATTGTTCCAAATCTCATTTATACAAATGTTTTGTGCTTTGTACAGGGCCCTGGAACATAATTCCTTTAATGCTTTCATAACATCATGCACACACACTTTACCTTCTGATACACATTTTTGCATCGCAAGCGTCTTTTCAAAGCCACAACAATTGTCATTGTATCGCTAATGAATTATGGCAAGGATTTTTGCAAAAAATCTAGTTGAACAGGCACATTAATAATTGATCCTGTTAAGCCCATCTGGGGTCGTTTATAGCCCCAAGGCTTGATTTGTGCAAATGCAATTTGCAGAGACACAAGTCTCTCTTCAAGTTCCGTAAGTGCACTTACATCTAGTAGTGGTGTATTACATATTATTTGGTCAGGGTTTGCAAATTGTGGTAGTTTTCCATTTTCAAGCGAACGTTTGTATGGAAGACAAATTTTGCCACTGGAAAATGTTTTATCATGCGTTGTCAAGCGGAGGTATTCTTCTTCCAAATTAGGCATGAAAGACTTATTGTTTTTTGCGAAATTCAATTGTTCACAAATTGCACATGCAATGGAAGGAGTGTCTTTAATTTTTTTCATGTAGGTCTGTATTTCATCTTTCTTTCACAGGGAAGTATGGGTAGAAAGTGTTTGCTGGTTTTCATTGGTATTACTGCATGGTATTGCTTCTAGCCCACAAAATGTGACAGTTTCATGTCCATTGTGGGATATGCGACCATACTTGTTTATGTTCTGTTGTGCACGAACAAATTTCTTTAGATTGTGATATGTGATTTTCTCTCTAAAAGGAAGCGTAGCAATGTATTTTTTTCTCTCGCGCATGACCTTTTTCAAGTTCTGGTAACTTACTCTATGTTTCTTGTCCAAGGGCAGGATGACCTAATGGAAATTGGGGTGAATTTCACTCTCATTCAAGTTGTGATAACTTAGTCTACGTTTTTTTGTTTAAGGCTGTATGGCCTCATCACAACTGGGGCGAATTTCACGCATAACGTTTTTCAAGTTGCGATAACTTAGTCTACATTTTTTGTTTAAGCCCTATATGGCCTCTTCACAACTGGGATGAATTTCACGCATGACTTTTTTTTTTAAGCCCTGTATGGCCATATCGCAACCGGGAGGAGTTTCATTATCACTAAAAAGCATGCCACGCGTATGAAGATTCGATGCGGTTTGGGTGGCATGGACATTGAAACTTGAACCAGTGATATGTCCAAGAAAAGGTCGATAATGGATATGGGGTGTATCTATTTTCAACGAGAGGATGTCAATTGTTCAATTGTAATTTGAATCAATAGACCAGGAATGGACAGTGCCATCTGGCAAGGACGAACAGACCTGGATATTTACTCTGAATATGATAGACAACCATTACAAACAGAATCTTCAACCCTCCACATTTCCTTTTTCATATGGAAGTGCCATGTTTACAAGGTATTCTTGCCAACTCCCAATTGCCAACATATTTTCTAGGAGATATGGTGAAAGGTGTTGATGCAAGCAACTAAACGCCTCTTGGTTGTCGCCTATAATTGCATTGCAAAAGGACTGTACAGTGTAAAGCCACAACGACTGCACATCGAACTCTGCTGCTACCAAACAATAAATTTCATTGAACAGACTATCTCCACGGCTAGACACAATAGTTGTTGCTAACTGTAAACCATGGCAGTCTATGCGATGCATAATCCATTTCCACTACGATTCAAGGTCTTTGCAAATGTGGGACAAGTAAATATGAGCTCCTTCAAGATAGCATATGGACAATTTTTTGTACAGTAGTGATTCATAATGACCATTGACAACATTAGCATCATGGAACAAGATGCAATATGGATAGTTAGATGCAGTTTTGTTGAATAGTAGATATCTTGTTTTTCTTGTCAATGACCATATTCCAATTGATATATTGAGCCAGTTAGACAACCACTGTATACAAAATGTTTCTCCCCAAAGTACCCTCTCATGTGCAGGCAGAATTGGAGATACAGACAACCACATCTTTGAAAAATACGTAGTGACATCATGTATTCCATGCAACTGCTGAAGAAAATCAGATTCTAGTTCGTATTCATATGACTCCAATGCCTCAACGTCACCATTTTTTAAAAGGCCCAAGAAATAATCTATCAATCCATAGTGCAGGTCGGTCGAGGAATAATGGAAATGCAGTAGAACCTAAAATGCATCGAAAAGGAAATCCCCTACAATATACGAGAATGCATCCAATCTAAAAAGGCCATTGCTATGCAACACCTCGTCAATGTTGTCATGTATAATGGAGTGTGTATCAATTTCATACGACTCAACATATACTACTTATTTCATCTTTTGAACTGTGATTTTGAAGTTGTTTCTTAGATACTTTCAGTTTGCATGAAAACATAGAAAAGGGGAAAAAAAGAATAAAATGAGGTAAAAAAAAAAGTAAAACAAGAAAACTACAAGCGCGGAACTGCATAGCAATCCTCGTATGTATCTTTCAAGATTCTTCTTGTCAATTTCAATCCCCCCTAGCCCCCATAGTAGATGAAAAGAAAATAAACCCACACTGGAAAGTGAATGAAACAGAAGAAACAACGCAAATAAATAACACCATAAATTTACTGAGCAGAAAGATCGATTTGAACCTATTCATGGCATGCATCCTACAAGCTTCTCAGAGCTAGAAAAAGTTATGCAAAATAGAAAGGACAGGACAAAGGCAACAAATGGATGCAGTTTTCTGACCCACAGAATAAAAGCATTCCCTGCCTCTACACCCCGGTGGATGGTTCCCTCTTCTGATAGCTCTGAACTAGTTTTCAAAAACCCCTATGCATTGCAATTTTTGAAATAGCTATGAACGTGGCAACCGACATATGAAGATGCATGGTTTCCAAGAATAAAAATTAAGAGAACAGAGAAATATGGTCTGCAACAGAATTTCGAGGCAGGAACAAAAACTTACCCGTCAATGAGGGATGACAAGAGCTCAGCCCCAAAACCTACAAACTGCAACAACAGATCCAATAGCTTTCAAAGTTGAAGAACAAAAAACCAACGAACAACCACGAAGAGGTCCAACTACAACTGCAAGACCTCAACTTTGCAAAGTTGAATCAAACAAGAACAAGAATCATGGAACGAACCAGCGAACAAGCATCAACCATTGAACCAATGATGTCGGTGGAGAAAAATTCAACACAATTTCACTGCAAACAACACCATCAAAAAAATGGAACGAAACTGTATTGCAACACATCTGTACAGCAAGCATTTAAGACTGCCAGACCTATTAGGTAAACACTTAAGACTGTCAAAACCGTCAAAGGGCATAGCCTTGTGCAAACATTTAAGAAAAAATGAAGCGTGGCAGACCTGTTCTCTCGAAGCACACAAGAATAAAGAAAAAATCACACACAATAATATGCTACAGAATGTATTCTAGCTAGCAAAAAATGATAATCCAAACATTCGAACTAATGCTAGCATTAATCCACCTTCGACCAATGCATAAGAAAATATATGATTCAAAAAGACCATATACGATCAAATACTTTGGATATGCCAACATATATAACATTGGGAATAACGAAGCTGACAATAAGACCTCCAATCCGTTGTCCAATCAGATCATGACATATATGGTACTTTTTATTATATAAAAATCGATGTTTTCAGTTTCGTGGTTCCAACAATAGATAATATGGAAATATTTGTGGTCAAAAGACAAACTAATACGAGGTCAACGAATTATCGATCACTATAGTCCCTCTATGCCTACGACAAGGACTAATAAGATGTACAAATTAATTTGCAATACTATCTCAAGCATAAAAAACAAGCCCAAAAGTTTTATTAGATATGCTTTCTATACAAAGTGAAATCGACTTAGAAAGATTCGCAAGCCAAGGTACACATTCCTCCAAACTTATTGCCATGGATAAAATCTTCAACTATTATTGGTTGAAATAGTTCATATCTCAATCTACTTCAAGAATGAACACAAACTTGTTTTATGTACATTATATCTTATCAAGAAAACTTGTCCTTACATGATTACAGAATTAAAAATAACCTTGCAAAAATGAAAAACAGAAATTAAACTAATTCCAAAAAAAACAACTAGAAAGAAAGCTATGATAAATTTCACTATACTAAGTTTATGTTAAAACATTTTTGTTGAAAGCAAGCTAAGAAAACAAGTTTAATGACAATGTTGTTATTTAAATAACTCCCATCATTTTACCAAAAATGCATGCTAAATTTTATCTTCTTTCCTTTTCATCCATAAAATTAATTTATTGTTCAATCAAAAACTTATTTNTAATCCAAACATTCGAACTAATGCTAGCATTAATCCACCTTCGACCAATGCATAAGAAAATATATGATTCAAAAAGACCATATACGATCAAATACTTTGGATATGCCAACATATATAACATTGGGAATAACGAAGCTGACAATAAGACCTCCAATCCGTTGTCCAATCAGATCATGACATATATGGTACTTTTTATTATATAAAAATCGATGTTTTCAGTTTCGTGGTTCCAACAATAGATAATATGGAAATATTTGTGGTCAAAAGACAAACTAATACGAGGTCAACGAATTATCGATCACTATAGTCCCTCTATGCCTACGACAAGGACTAATAAGATGTACAAATTAATTTGCAATACTATCTCAAGCATAAAAAACAAGCCCAAAAGTTTTATTAGATATGCTTTCTATACAAAGTGAAATCGACTTAGAAAGATTCGCAAGCCAAGGTACACATTCCTCCAAACTTATTGCCATGGATAAAATCTTCAACTATTATTGGTTGAAATAGTTCATATCTCAATCTACTTCAAGAATGAACACAAACTTGTTTTATGTACATTATATCTTATCAAGAAAACTTGTCCTTACATGATTACAGAATTAAAAATAACCTTGCAAAAATGAAAAACAGAAATTAAACTAATTCCAAAAAAAACAACTAGAAAGAAAGCTATGATAAATTTCACTATACTAAGTTTATGTTAAAACATTTTTGTTGAAAGCAAGCTAAGAAAACAAGTTTAATGACAATGTTGTTATTTAAATAACTCCCATCATTTTACCAAAAATGCATGCTAAATTTTATCTTCTTTCCTTTTCATCCATAAAATTAATTTATTGTTCAATCAAAAACTTATTTATTAAAAATAATAAAAAACAAATAAAAAACTAATTGAAAACCAACACATTTCTACTATGCTAAGTAATCTAATAAGGAAAATTGAAACAATCTAAGTAATCTAGTAAGGAAAATTGAAACAATCTAAGTAATCTAGTAAGAAAAATTGAAACAATTAAAAACAAAAGTATTAATCTAATATACTCTACTCGTACATTACAATGCTAAAATGAAATCAAAATGTCAATGCAACCATAACTCCAAACCTACATTCACATGTTCATATAAAATATTATTAGCAGAAATTAAATTAATATAATATAAAGAAATAAAAAATTTTATATTACTCAACATTCTATTAATCATAAGCAGTATAACAATATTGTTATTTACAAGAAATTTTGATAGATTCCTCCAACCATGTTTCTATTCTATCTTGAAATTCATTATAAGTGTGAAAGGAAAACTCATTATAAAACTATGGAAAGAAAAAAAGATAAATAGTATATCGTTGAGAAACAATTAAAGAAACTCCAACTACTCTTTTATTTAGAAGAATGTTAATATTGATGATATTTTTAATTCTATTTATTGGAGACAAAATATTGATATTATTATACAATGGGAATTTCTTCAATAATGATTCTTCCAATCAAATAAGTTAATAAGTTTAATGATTGTGAAGGGTTTATGAATAGATAATATGGCTATTTATAGGAGACAAAATATTAATATTATTATACAACGAGAATTTCTTCAATAATGATTCTTTCAATCAAATAAGTGTATTAATGATTGTGAAGGGTTCATGAATAGATAATATGGCTTTTGTTTTTTATAAGGAAAAATATTTTATATTAGATATATAAAATAAACTTTACAAATTCGGTTGTTTCTGGGGGCAGTTCAATTGGCAAGTGCCGTGAAAATGAAGTTCCATGAGGTTTTGAGTTCAACTCCTCCCGACTTACAATGTGTGTCGTGTATACGTGTAAGTGAGCACGTGCCCAACTAGTTGTTGATTCCGTGTAAGTGAGCACGTGCCCAACTAGTTGTTGATGGCGTTTTAGGAATTGACCAACACCCAGTTTCACTATGGAGCTAGTGAGAATTTGTTCTTATCTTAGCAATGCTTATTTTTTTCTTTACACTTGGCAAAACAGATAGATAATTTTGATCTTCTAGATTAGGGTTGATTACATCTTTATAATACCTTAATTTTCTTTTTTCCTCTAACTCTTTAACAACTCTCACTTTTTTGTCTAAAATTGTTCCAGATCTATTACATTGTTGATCAAAACTTAAACATGAAAATTGGATTTAGTATGCAGTGATTTTTTCAAAGATTCCAACTTGATCTCCCATTTCTTTTGCAAAAAATAAAATTCCTTCCTCCATAAGCAAAACCTGTTTTGATAGTTGATCTGCTTCCTTATTGAATTCCCTATAAATGTATTGTATTTTTAAATTCTGAAATCTTCCACTCATCTAACGAATTCTGGTCATCCAAAACTATAATTACTTTGGAATCTCCAACCAACTGAAAACAAGTAACATGCTTATAAAAAGCAAAAAAACAAAAAAACTCCACAATATCAAGAATTCTCCTCTAATATTTGTTACCTTGCCACAGTTCAATTTAATACTAAATATATCCCCTCTGTATATTTTAGAATGGATAATATAACTGGTGAGATAACTTGTCCGGCCTTTCATTTTACTTATCACATGGATATTTT
>SNQJ01S0031298.1:31642-47066 GCA_010110895.2 Picea sitchensis | reverse complement strand
ATAGAATTTTTTAATTTAGAAATTGAAAAAAGCAAATTCTGTACAATAGATTTAGAGAGTAAGAATTTAAATAGAATTTTCTGTAATTTAAAGTATAATATTTTTTCTTTTTTAAATATGTATTGGATTTAAGAATTAGAATTTAAATAAAATTTTCTGTAATTTAAAGTAGAAGAAAAAAAAAGAAATTTTGTATACTGGATTTAGAGAATTAAAGAAGAATTTTAAATTTAAATAATTTTTTTGTAATTTCAAAAAGAAAATAATTTTTTTTGTATAACGAATTTAGAGAATCTTAATAAATTTAAAGATTGAAGAAAAAAATATAGAGGTAGAATTTTCTTTACACTTTCAGAAATTTTTAAATCCAAATATACTGAATTTAAATTTTTTTAACAGATTTAAAGATTAAATAAAAATAGAAAAAAATATAATTTTTAGTAAAAAATTTTTAGAGAAAACAAAATCTTATAAGGTAAAACAAATTTAAAACAATTTAACAAATTTAGAATTTTACAAAAGAGTTCTTTCACCTTAACTTATTCCATAAAACTATGGATCCCAGATCCTATCGTGGGATCCATGTGCGTCCCTCTTAAATTAAGGATCCACAATACTCTGCATCCTAAAGGATGTCAAAATCAAATAGAATATTCTATATGCATCCCTATTAAATTAGGGATCATAAAACTCACACTCTGTGCATCTAAGTCAAAATCAAATAGAATACTTTTAAGTATTCATAATACTCATACACTTTGCATCTTTAGGGAAGCCAAAGTCAAACATAATACTTTTAAGAATAATCAATTATAGTCTACTTCTATAGACTTCACAATAAACTTAGATTACTTCTAAAGTAATGTTACCAAGTAGAATTGAGCTTCAATTATAGTTTACTTCTATAGACTTCACAATAAACTTAGATTACTTCGAAAGTAATGTTACCATATTACCAACTAGTCTAAACACTTCAAAATCAAATAGATTTACTTACTTTTAACTAATGTTACCAATATTAGTGTTGAGATCGACTTGCCAAGTAGTGTTAAGATTGTTGATTGTTGAGATTGATGGGTTAAATAGTGTTGAGATTGTTGAAATTGATGTGTTGAAGTTTAACATTTTTATTAATTTATCAATTTTTAATTTTAATTAGTATATTTATGAGAATTGAATTTAGGTGGAAAAAATAACATTTTTTTCTCAATTAAACCTAATTTACAACAATGTTTTGAGAACTAAATCCTGGTGAAAAGGATAACAATTTTTTTTCAACCACCCAAAATAAACCCAATTTTTAATAGTTTATAACAATGCTTTTATTTACAACCATACAAAGACACATAATAAAGTATGTGTATCAGTGTAAAAATTTAGAGAATAGGTTGTTAGGAAAAATAAGTCTATGAATGTCCCATTAACCATAGCAAGTCAGAAAAAAGGAGGCATGATTGTGAATTCAACGTGTTGTGCCTTTAAACCCTAGTTTTTGGTTTGCAAGGGATGATGGATGAGGGGGGCAACGACCCACTCCAAAGGATGACGCTTTGGATTTTCAATTGATGGTTGTTGTATCTGTTAAACATGTGAAGCCACATGCATCCAAATTTATTAAAAAAATGGATGAGATGCCCAAGGTTTCGCTCCCTCCTTCTGCCAGGAAGAAATCCCTAGCTCTTGTCGCTCGTGCTCTGATTGGTCAATTCACTGGTATTTGGCCCTCTTCGAATACGGTAGAAAATTGACTGAATAAAACTTCAGACCTCTCATGAAGGGTTCCTTGCATCATTTTTTCTATGGAAGAGGGATTTTTTCTTTCCTCTTTGAACTAAAAAATGATCGAGATCTGATTTTCTACAGTGTCCCGTATTTCTTAGGAGCGAGAGGAATATATCTCAAAAAATGGACTCCATATTTTAGTCTTGGAAATGATGTTCCTTCAACAGTTCCAGTGTGGGCTCGGTTGTTGCATCTACCTCTTTATTGTTGGAGTGATGATGCTCTATGTTGTATTGGGAATTCCATAGGGAAATATATTGATCGAGCCCAACCAAAGGAGAATATTTTCTCTTGTGCAAGGATTTGCATTGAAGTTGATATAGAGAAGGGGATCCCTGAAGCTGTGCTCATTACTTTGGATAACTGGCAACATGTGCAACAACTAGACTACGAACAACTCCCATTTAAGTGTAAGATCTACCGTGAATATGGGAATTTCTCAAAAAATTGCAAGAAGGTAAAAAATCCTCCCCTCTCTCGTGTGATCAAGGAAGAAAAGTGGCAGGAGGTCTCTAAGAAATTTGGTTCAAGTGGAAAAAAAAATGTGCCTCCTTCTGGTTCGATTGTTGGTCCATTTAATGGTGGTTCGAAAACTTCATTAAGAAATCCTGGGAATTTGAGTCAATAAATCATCTCAACTACAAAAACGTTTTGAAATTCCATCCCAAGTAGTGGATTGTGATGAGGATGACTCTCTAGTGATTATTGGTGAAGGTTCGCTCAACAAGGAGTCTCCTTCAATCCAACCGATTTTTTCCTATCCTTCTATGAATGATGGAACATATGCATGGAAAAGAGAGGAAAAACATGTTATTTTTTATGTTCCAGAGAAACCGATCGTTTCTCTTCTTGATTCAAGGTTAGAGGATGCAAATCTTTTCACTGAAGTGGAGGTATCCTTTTCTGAAGCAAAATATAATTCAGAAGCTAATTTTTTTTGAGAAGAGGACCAGGGGGACATGGCATCTAAGGAAAACCTTCCAAGAAGATTTGGGAGAAAGGAAGCAATAATTGTTCATGAAGAACAAGCTAATAAACACATTTTGTTGTGTTTGCAACAAACCATTCCCAAAATGATGGGGGGAACCAAACAACCAATTTTTTTGGAGGAAATGTTGTTATTAAACGAGGTTCTCATCCAAACCCTCTTAAATAGGTATAGTGGTCTCGAAGAATTGCAGGGGTCTCAACAGTGACCCCAAGTTTATGGCCGTCAAAGATCTAGTTCCTTTGATAAGCCTCAAATACTCCTAATTCAGGAGACCAAAATGAAGGTAGATGAAGCAACCAAACTTTGGAAAATTCTTTGGAATACAAGTGATTCCATCGTTGAAGTCTCTCAAGGGGCCTCCAATGGTTTATGTACTATATGGAATAATATAGAGATATGTTTAGAATTTTCCTTTAAAACCTAGCATTGGATTCTTACTAAATTTTGATCCAAGAAGCACAATAGGTTGTTTGTGATTATCATTTTCTACATGCTAGTTAATCCCATGGAAAAATTGATTTGTTGGAGATATCTTCTAAGCTTAAAGGACACATAATTTTATATTGATTCTATATTAGTCGACGATTTCAATTTCATCGGGAGTAGTGCACAAAAGAGAGGGGGAATCTTTGGTCAAGACCTCTTTCGCAAAAAAATCGAGGAGTTAATTGAAGACTAGGATATGTTAGATATCATCCCACAAAGGGGGGAATACACTTGTTCCAACATGAGAATAGGGTCGGGACACATTGAATCCACCTTAGATCGCTTTATTTTCCATATCAACTTTCTCCAACAAAACTCAATTATAAAATCCTTAGTCTCCCCTCCCTTATTTATGATCATAAGACCGTTTCTCTTCATATTCATGATACCCTTGATTATTGACCTCTTCCCTTCTGCTTCAACCCCATTTGGATCAATTAGACACTCTAGTTGAATCGACTTGGCAAACTTGGATTCCTAGCACCCCGGTTTACCTTTGGGAGAAAAAGCTCATTTTGGTGAAGCAAGCCCTCAATATTTGGGCCAAATCTTCCTTTAATATGCCAACTAAAGAGAAAGAAGTTAGAAAAAATTTAAAGAGAACTTGAGGACCAATAAATCATTGCTCAGTTACAAAAAGAAGAAATATATCTTCAAGCTCAATATCAAAGAGTCTTGAGACATGAATATGAATTATGGAGGTTAAAGCCTTTGGATATAAGATGGTGATAAAAATACCAAATTCTTCCACAATCAGGCCAAGGCTCAACAATCCTAGAACAATGTTACAAGCATGACTTTAGCATATTACTCGCAGGTGACTGATTTTTTAGGTATTAAAGTTGTTTCCAGGTCTCACTTTGCTAGCCTATATTCTTGACAAGATGAGGTAGACCCTACCAATGTGGACTCTATGCTTGAGAACATTCCCTCTATGATCACAAATGAAGAAAATAAGTCCTTTATTCAACCTATTTTCTGAAGTTGAAATCTTTGTGGCCATTTGGAGTTTGGGATTGAATAAAACCCCTAAAACGTATGGCTTTTCAATCTCTGTCTATAGGATTTTTTGGGATTTAATCAAGTATGATCTTAAGTAAATGTTACATTATGATCATCAATATTTAAGGTTATGGGGGGGAACTAACTCTTCTTTCATAGCCTTGGTTCATAAGGGATCCAACCCAACTACCTTCACTATATTTCGACCTATCTCCTTGTGCAATTCCTCCTATAAAATTATTACCAAAATTATAGCTTCTTGGTTAAACAAAATCCTATCCAAAGTCATCTCTCCTAATCAAGGAGGCTTTATGCAAGATATAAAATTCTTGGATAACAATGTGTTGGTTCAGGAAGCCATCCATTCCAATGTGAAAGCCAAAGTTAAAGGTATGGCTATTAGACTTGATATGGCTAATGCTTTTGACAATGCTAGACCTGAATTTCTTTTTATGGTCCTTGAGCATTTTGGGGTTTTCTCCAACTTCATAAAATGGGTGACATCTTGCATTAGTGGTCCATGGATTTCTCCTATTTTATCCTCTCATGTGGCTAAAATATCCCCTTGCATTTTTATAGAGGTGGTACTCATCTATATGTTCTAAAATATATATCTTGATACTTAGAATATTAAAATAGGGAATACTTAAAAGAAACCCCAATCTTTATCACTCAACAAAATATAAAAATATTGTTGATGGAAAAATAATATATTCACAAAGATAATTCCAGAGAAGAGGATCAAGAATCTTTCAAAGACTATGATACAATATATTCTACAAAAACAAAATAACCATTATATGAAAAATGATAAAATTCTCACATCCATCATTGTATCATAAATTTTGATCACATTCATAATAAGGAAAGACACAAGTCCACAATTGAGAGAAATTTACAAGAGTATTTCAATCAAAATAAGAGAGAATATGATAGGTGCACTTCTAATCCAGGTGGATATTGGTGGCCACCCACCTATTCCACTTGGACCCCCACCATTGTTTCTTTCAACTTTTCAGTTTCCTTAAATGTAGCACAATTTACTATTTTTGGCAGTTTTTCGGGTCCTGAACTTCCAGAGTCGTTTTGAGGCCCTAAACGACGTTTTTTGGGTATTTGCCAATATAATCGTTTTTGCCAACAATTGTAGTCCTCAGATAGATATTTTTAACGATGTATCATACGCATCAAAGAGAAATAGTATGCCAAATTTACAACCCCAGGAAATTGATGTACCAATTTACCCCGACGGGGCCCATATTCTGGTGTTTCATATCCTAGGGTTAGGTTTTTTTGGATGTTTAGGGTTTCCATTGTTTCTCAATAATAGATATTCCTTTGAGCCTCATTGGAACAAAGAGTTCAGAGGCCTGTAGCTGCCACATCTCTTCTCAAAGATAAGCTACTAGCGCCCTAGCTAGCTTATTTCTATTATGTTTGTAAACAAATTTCAGTTCTTTGATATTAATGAAATGAAGTGTTATTTCCGCTACATCTTTGTATTCATGGTTATTTGTGTATTATATTGTGTTCCTGCATAAATCCAGATCAGTGGTATCAAAGCGATCTGCTCTTTCTCGATTCTTCTTTGCATGTACCCAACGAGGTCGGGGTATAAGGAGTTAGGGATCGATCTGGTTGAACCTTTGCAAGATCAGCCTCGCAAACCCCGACGACCACCCATGGGGGATGAAAAGAAAGATGAGGGAGAAGGAAATCCTATCAAAATATTGCTCGAGGAGGCCCTTGAAAAACAAAGGAACACGATGATGGATAACTTCGCCCAAATCCTTCAACGATTGTCGATCGGCAGTGCATCTTCATCCAACAACCACTCCGGAGGCCCAACCCCTTTTAAGGTACAAGTAATCTTTGACATTCCCATATTTGATGGTCAAATAGATGCAGACATTGTAGATATATGGTTGAATCTATTAGAAGCATATTTCTCGGTTCATGACTTTTTCGACCAGGAGAAGATTATTTTTTCACTGCTCGAAGTCGCCCCCCATGTCAAGGACTAGTGGGAAACCTACTGTGAGAAAAAGGATGAGGAGGAACCCTCCCTATTATTGGTCGTACCCACTTGGAATTATTTCCGAGACTCCATCAAGGAACAATATTATCCCATGGGGAGCTATGAGGACAAGTATATACAATGGACTACGCTACGACAATAAAGGGACCAAGATGTGCATGAGTTGACGAATATATTCCATACCTTGCGCACAAAGTTGGGTATCAAATATTTGGAGAAAAATTTGGTGTTGAAGTACCGCTGTTGTCTACACAGATACATTCAGGAGGAAATGGAGTTCCTTGACATCTCCTCACTTCGCACGACATACCGGTATGCTGCCAAGATTGAGCAGAAATTAAAACAGAAGAAGCGAGACTTTGGATCTGTGAATCAAAAGAAAGCGAAAGGTGCCCCCAAACCGTAGAAAAAACGACAAAGCCAAGGCATGGCAGCTCAAGACAACCTGTCAAATCCGCAAGAAAATAAAAACACTGTGAAGCCAAAGAAAGACATGAGAAAGTGGTGTGAGTTCCATAAGAGCTCCACTCACAACACAAGTGAGTGTCAGGCCAAACAGTCACTGGTGGCCGAGATGAGGGATTCTGAATCATATGCATGCTCCAACACTGAATTAGAACCCGAGAAGGGGAATGATAGAGGAAAGAATATTATCAATGCAGATCCCAATGCCACCATTGCCACCAAGAAGATCCAAAAGGAAGAACCAGAAGATCCAGAGGAGGAGGAGCATCTCTTCCACTCCTAGATGTGGGTAAAGGGTTCCCCGCTACAGTTCATCATCAACATCGGGAGCCAAAAAAACCTCATTTCAGTAGAGGTCGTGAAGTGGTTGGGATTTTGACCACAACACACCCACAGTCATACACCACCATGTGGCTTCACCAATGACGGGATCTCCACATCAACCACCAATGGTGCCTTCCCTACAACATCAAGCCCTTCACTGATGAGGTATTATGTGACATTGCTCCTCTTTATGTTTGTGATGTATTATTAGGCAAACCATACTTGTGGAAGCGACATGTTGTGTATGAGTCCCAACCTCGCGTTGTTATTGTTACCTTGGGAAATAATTTGTACAGGATACCAGAGGTACCACCGCCTATCGCTGTCTCTTTGGTTACTACAAAACAATGCAGCAAGCTCATTTCCAAAATCGTGAAATTTGTTTTCCTGATGATCCACCCTCAGGGAAAGAAGAAGACTATGGCCATGACCTCTAGATAGGGCTCCTCTGCATGACAACAACGAATGGACAAGGTTGTGGAGGAGTACTAGGACATCTTCACCTCACCTGCAGGGATGCCTCTACACTGTCAAGTCAAGCACCCCATCCATCTGACCCCAGGTGTGCTGCTTCCCAATGGACCAATCTATTGATGCTCTATTCCGGAGAACGATGAAATCAAGCGACAGATTTAGGAGCTGTTGCAGAAAGGTCACATCCGGCCAAGTTCATCACCATGTGGGAGCCCGATCGTGTTGATGCAGAACAAGGATGGGACTTGGAGACTCTGTATTGACTATCGAGTGCTGAACAAGATCACCTTTCAGAATAGGTACCTGATCCAACAGATTGATGACCTTGTGGACCAACTCAAAGGGGAGAAATATTTCATCACGATCGACTTGAAGTTTGGGTATCATCAGGTACCAATCGAACCATCCAATGTGTGGAAGATTTCCTTCAAAGCTTAGGAGAGCCTTTTCGAATGGTTGGCTATGCATTTTGGGTTGACAAATGCTCTCGCAACCTTCATGAGGTTGATGGATGACATCTTGCGGCCATTCACCAACTTATTTGTAGTAGTGTACTTGGATGACATCCTGATCTTCAGCCAGACTTGGGAAGAGCACCTCCACCACATCTGACAGGTCCTCCAAACACTGTGAAAACACAAGTTGTGTGCCAATTTGGAGAAGTGCACTTTTGGCATGACCCAGTTTCAGTATTTGGGATACATTATTGATGAGCGTGGGGTGCATGCAGATCCAACCAAGATCCAAGTCATTCAGGATAGGCCATCCCCGACCACTCTAATAGAGCTTCAAAACTTTTTGGGTCTTGCTAATTTCTACCGCAGGTTCATGTTTGGATTCTCTCATATCACTTGGCCCTTGAGTCAAGTCACCAAGGGAGGAGTGAAAGAAAATTTCTTTTGGTCAGAATATCAACAGAAGGCGTTCGCATAATTGAAACATCGCATATGTTGCGCCCCAGTGCTCACATTACCAGAGTTGCAACAACCATTTGAGATTGAGACAAATGCCTCTGACTATGCTATTGGGGCAGTTCTTACTCAATAGGGGCATCCAATGACATATCACAGTCCAAAAGTATCCCACTTATGACAAATAAATGTATTCCATTGTGCAGGCTTGCCGATAGTCGAAGCATTACATTTTGGGGAAGGAAATGATCATCCACACAGACCACCGACCCTTGTTATTCATACAGACACAAGGGAAATTGCAAAATGATCGCCATCAGAACTGGTCCAAATATCTGCAATAGTTTCATTTGAAAATCAAGTACAAGAAGGGAAGCACCAATAATATTGCAGACTCCCTCATCCAATCATCGATCATGGCGATAACCACTGTGCTCAACTCTTGTGGGCACGAGACTTCTGATTAGTCACTTCTCTACAAGAGCGATCCCGATTTCGGCCACACATACAAGACACTCTTGGAGGGTAACCGAGTTCCAAATTTCACCTCCAGGATGCACTACTATGTCACCTGGGACACCTTTGTGTTCCTTCAAGAGAGCCTACCAAGATGATTTTGGAAGCGCACTATAGTCAAGTCGTTGGGCATTTCGGGGTTGAGAAAATAGTGGCAATACTACAAAAGTATTTCTATTGGCCAAACCTTCAACAGGATGTCGAGAAGTACATCAGATCCTGCACTACCTGTGCCATTTCCAAACCGACCATCAAGGAGAAAGGCCTCTATACTCCATTGCCTACCCCTAGTCGAACTTGGGAATCTATCTCCATGGATTACATGTCAGGCCTTCCTTCTACTAAGAATGGAAATGAATGTGTTTTCGTGGTCATCGATAGATTCTCGAAGATGGCCATTATGGCAGCCTGGAAGAAGAATATCACAACAGAAGACACTGCTAAACTCTTCTTTGAACGAGTGTGGGTACACTTTGGGATCCCACAGTCTATTATCTCATATTGGGACAACAGGTTCCTCAGTACATTTTGGTCCTTCCTCTGGTCAATTATGGACACCAAGCTCACCAAGTCCACAACTTTCCATCCCAAACTGATGGCCAGACAGAGGTCATCAAAAGGATGAGCGTACACATTTTGTGCATGTACAACTCAAAGCATACACACACATGGGATGAGAGCATCCCCTATGTACAACTTAGCTATAATTGGGCCCTCCACATCTCAACCGACAACAACTTTTTTCAGGTGGGCTTGGGATTCTAGCCACTATGTCCCATTGATGTAGCCATACCATTTGAAGCTACTCAGGCTGATTCAACTCATGTCTAGTCTGAAGCTGCAAAGGAAAACAACTTCATTGAGCGCATTCATCACATTCACCAATAGGTTCATGACATATTGGAAAGAGCCAATTCTAGGTACAAGCAACAACATGATCAACATCGGGTGCAACCCAACTTCTAGGTGGGCGACAAAGTGTGGATACATTTGCAGAAGGAGCGCCTCGCTGGACCCCACCGCAAGCTTTGCCCGCTTCGATATGGGCCATACACCATCACCAAGGTTGTAGGGGACAATGCCTTTGAGCTCAGTATCCCACCATTCCTTGGTCTGCACCCATTGTTCAATGTGGACCGCCTTCAGCCTTACTTTCCACCTCTACTGGACACATCCGACATGGCAGGACAACTCACACCAACAGAGTTAAACCTAGAATGCATGGAAAAATCCACAATTGATCGGATTATGGACACACGAGTCAAGAACACCCGCCAACAGAGGATCCAACTATATCGAGTTGTCAAAGTAGGCCAACTCCTTCACGAGGGCAAGTGGCTCACCAATGACCATGTTTAGCAGAAGTTTCCTCATCTCATGGAGGAACTCAACGCAATGGGGACCATTGCTTCCTAATGGAGGAGGAATGATCTAGGTGGATATTGGTGGCCACCTGCCTCTTCCACTTGGACCCCCACCATTTTTTCTTTCAATCTTTCAGTTTCCTTAATTGTAGCACAATTTACTATTTTTGGTAGTTTTTTGGGTCCTGAACTTCTAGAGCCGTTTTGAGGCCCTAAACGACATTTTTTTGGTATCTAATTGTCAAAAATTATCATCATGATGTTTTCTGCCAACAATTGTATTCCTCGGATAGATATTTCTACCGATGTATTATATGCGTCAAATAGAGATAGTATGCCAAAGTTACGACCTCGGGAAATTGATGTACCAATTTACCCCGACGAGGCCCATATTCTGGCGTTTCATCTCCTAGGGTTAGGTTTTTTGGGATGTTTAGGTTTTCCATTGTTTCTCAATAATAGATAGGCCTTTGAGCCTCATTGGAACAGAGAGTTCAGAGGCTTGTAGCTACCACATCGCTTCTCAGAAATAAGCTACCAACGCCCTAGCTAGTTTATTTCTATTATGTCTATAAACAAATTTCAGTTCTTTGATATTAATGAAATGAAGTGTTATTTCCGTTGCATATTTGTATTCATGGTTATTTGTGTATTTTGTTTCATTCCTGCATAAATCTGGATCAACTTCAAACATCCCATGCTCAATAAATTAGAGTTTGAGAAATCATTGAAATTACACCCCAAAATAGTTTTCTTGGGAGTTCAAAAATAATAGTCTTAATAATTTGTTTTTCAATAAATAAAAAGACAAAATTCATCCAAATGGAGTGGGATGGGGCTCCCGTGGAGTCCCATAAAAATAAAGTGGAACATGGCTGAACCTGAAAAGAAGAAAGAAGGAGACGATAAAAAATTGGTTATATTTTCTCAAGAACAACGAGACACAACTAGATGATTCCTAATTGAGAAGAGAAAAATAATAGAGAAATTATGAAATATGTGATCAATTTACTCATTGTGATGGATTTCTCTCTCCTTTATCTACTTGCCGATGTGCCTTTTATATTCTCCTTTATTGGGATTCCTTGACCATTTGTAACTACCTTTTCTTGATCTAGTTCAGTTACTTTGATTAAGGCATTGTTTAACCAATTTTCAATACAATATCTCATAGGTGCAACACTTATCTCATGCCTTACGTTTATATCAAATAATGAATTTTCTAGATCTTGGAAAACATTTGAAAGTTTTTGTAAAGTATCTTCAATGTATTCATTCTTGTTTACGTAGTTTACTAACTAACTTTCAATTTCTAACTTTGAATGCTCGGTCAAACTATTAAACCTTTCGAATGATGTACATTTCAATAATTCCAAACTTTCTTCAAATTGTTCCTTTTCCATAAATATAGAATTTAATATAAACTTTGGGTCTTTAAATTCTCCGGTTTTTCTAGCTAGATCCAACTCAATTAATTTTAAATATGATTCTCCCCTTTTGACACTTAAAGTGTCACGATCAACCAATTATTCTTTTAAATAATTGATTCATTTAATCTAACATGATTTGAGTTGTTTAATGTGAACTACGGAAGGAAAATCTTCTTTTTTTTTGTTCAGCTGACTCATATTTGAAACTTTCATAACAAAGGAGGTAACAACTCATTTATAAAATTTCTCATCATTTTCCAAGTCAACTTATAGGTACTTACTCAGGTTCCTCATCCTTGATCCTAAAGAAATAAAATTATTTGTTAGTGCCCAAGTCTCGAGGATTATAATTTTTTTTTTCTTAATACTTTCTCCAACATATTTTTTAATAGAAGTGAGTAAGATTGATGTTACTCTCAATCTTGAACTGGATTTTGGTGTTCTGTCAAATCTCTTCTAGGGTCACATTGTAGCAATTGGGCTAGAAAATATGGGTGGAGGAATAAGATCACTCTCTAGTTACTTAATTATGTCTTTGAAGGTGGCATTTTAATTCTCCATTTCATCAAAAGACATTTTAAGGACTTCCCCTGTAGCTTCATGGATTCATATAATTCTGGAAGGTGGAACCATATTGAAATCAAATTCTAAATCAGATTTTCCTTGAATTTTTTTATTTTTTGAATGAACTTTTCAAGGACCAATTTATTTGTACTATTGTCGAATGGAACACTATACAAAGTCAAGGACTCTTCTTCAAAGAATATTGGTTCCTATGCTGCCAATTATGTTGCAACTTATCTTCTTTATTGAACTCTTTATTCTTCGTTGGGGAATTCTATATCCTCAATATCAGCATCCAAGTCCATGTATTCATGACCAACTTCGTCTTTAGGTGTGACCTCATTTAGTTCTTACTGTTTTGTTTTCCTTTTTTTCTTACTTGTCATTGGAATCTTATGGGGTCTCTCCAGATTTCCCTTAGGAGGGTTATGATCACCTCCATCATCAAAATTTCCAGTTGAATATTTATTTTTCTCTTGAGCTGTAAGTTGAGGGTTTTTCTTTGGTAGGCTACTTTTTTGAGAAATATTTGGAGATCGAGTACTCCTTTCATTTACAACTCTTCCATGTTATCGATGTTGTTCAGTAGTGATAATAATAGTTTCAATTTCTTCAATAGGAAATGTCTGTGGGTCTTGACTATCGTATTCCTCTTGTTCGAATAGAAAAGTATATGCATATGAGACACTGTAATCCACAAACATCATGTGGTTCATGAATAATTGATTAGGGTCGAACCCTTTAATCTCATATTCCACCTTTAAATCATATTGATCAAAATGAACTGCATATTCATCAATGTTTGCAACATTCTTTAATGTTATTTCACCAATTCTCCATGGCAAGGGAATAAATTGTTTTTTCCTACTTTCATGGAAGAAATGAGCACATAATCTGTATTTTCTACACACTTCAATTACAAATATCTTTCCTGGTACATAGTACGGGAGGTAAAAGTAGGGAAAATTCTAGGGGCTAAATTTCGCCCATGGGCTAATTTTCCATGCTTTTTCCAAAAAAAATATTTTCCATTCTAAAAATTATTCACCCAAATTCTATAGGACAAAATTATTTTACCCTAAAAATCGCCAAAATTTTATAAAAACTATACAAAATCCTTAGAAATTTGCATATTTTAGCAAAAATATTGCCAAACATTTATAGTTGACATATAAAGGATCAATAGGATTTGCCAATGTTTCTGCATTTCAAAATAAATTTTCATGCTTAAAATTATCCCTGAAAAGGGTCTTTCTTTAGAACAATAAATCCTGATAATGTTAAAATGCTCCATCACTTTGAACTTTCCCCTTTTATCCATAAATGTTGGAACTTCTAAAGAAATTCTTGATGTCTTGGGTCCAAATATGAGTTTCGTAAAAGACGAAACAAATGAATTGTGTGCTTCATAAAAATGATACATGGCCTTTTGCTTCCACAAGGTAGGCTACCATGTATGAACTGGGTCAATTTTTCAATTGACTTGTTTGGATAAATGCAGTCCTTTGAAAACATGATAGTATGTAATAGAAAATATTAAGATCAAATACATGTAAAATTCTTACTCTTTCTAAAAATGTTCAGTTGAAAAGATAGTTCACCAGAAACAATCTTCTCCCAGTCAAAAATTGCCTTCTAGTGAATAGAAAAATATAGAATGCATAGAACCAAACAAGGAATGGTAGTCATTGGTTCTTTCCCATCTACCTTGGAAAAGAGCCATGCCATTTATCGGTAGGGGTTTTTTAGAAGACTGACCCAGATGGATGACAAATCACTAGCAAATTCGGGTCATTTTGCGATGACTATTTCAACGCTCTTGCGACATTATGTCGTGGATATTGTGATGAATATTGAGTCTCCCAAACATCATTTAATGTGACGTGGCATGTGCGATGAAACTGGATTAACGTCAGAAGAGCGACGATACTAGGGAAGTTGTTAGACATCGTGGACAGAGCGACAAAGTAGGGAAATCGTCGCAAATGAGACAATGCAGATCTATCATCACAAGCACGACAATAAAGAGAGATCGTCGCACACCCGAAAATATAGGCAAAGTAAGAAAAACGTTTGTGATGAATCACCTTTCAAAGCGGTCGTCGAACAAGCAATGAAAACAGGGTATATTGTGACGAAATTGCTATATGATTTTCGTGATTTGTATGGAAAGTTCGTTGCAAGATTTGTACAGGTCATCGCAATTGCGACGAAAACATGGTATATTTCCACGAAATTGCTATACAATTTTCATGATTTGTATAGCAAGTGCGTCACAATATTTTTAAGGGTCGTCGCAAGTGCGGAGAAAATAGGGTATATTGCGATGAAATTGCTATACAATTTTCGTGATTTGTATGGCAAGTTCGTCGGAAGATTTGTAAGGGTCATCGCAAGTGCAAAGAAAACAGGGTATATTTCTATGCAATTTTTCGTGATTTGTATAGCAAGTGCATCACAATATTTCTATGGTGCGTCAAAATTGCGATGACAACAATTTATTTAAAAAAAAATAAAAAAATTATTTTGAGCAAAAAAATTAAAATTTTATTTTTGAGAAAAAAATAAAATGATTTTGGAGCCAATTATAGAAGGTGCTATGATTTCACACTAAAGAGGTCATCCAAGTGAAGTTGTTCCATAACTCCAAACCATCTACATATATTCAATTTGGTAGGGGCCCCTTTCCTTTTTCTTATAAAAGAAAAATAAGAGGGATGTTGTGGCCACAATAGTTAGTTGGTTGGTTGAGTCAGTTGACGGACCCGAATGTTCAAACTAACTATCTTCTAGATAGGGAATCCTGAGGAAATAGATAGGGAAGCCGTCCACTATCACCTTAGTGCCCTTTCCTCTACATTTCTAGGCCATGGTTTCTAACATAAGGAGGGTTTTCCTAGGGGGCTAATACTAAGTTCTATCATTGCATTTCTAGATAGGTGAGGACAAGGACTTTGTTTGAATTGGGTTGACTTCTCTAAACTGATGCTTCAAGAAAAGTAAGAGAAGAAAATGCTCAATGAATGCTTGGAAGGAAAACACTTACTTTATTCAACACAACACACCAATGCACCATT
>SNQJ01S0031298.1:0-31592 GCA_010110895.2 Picea sitchensis | reverse complement strand
AATGCTCAATGAATGCTTGGAAGGAAAACACTTACTTTATTCAACACAACACACCAATGCACCATTACTCATAATTAGTGATCAAGCAATATACAATGTTCAAGGTGAAACTTTCTAAGTAAAAAGTATATATTCATTCACAACATAGTCGTCATTTAGCAAATTTCATATGTGCAAGAAGTGAATCATGAACAAGTACTTATGAAACATTTAAGCATGAAATTGGGTCGTTATGATAGCAATGAAATAGAGAATCATTGTAACAAGTTCATAACCAATTTAAGTTTGCATCCATTCAATAAGTATATGCCATGAAACACATGAAGTGTCACTATTTTAAAGAGAGAATAAGGCAACGAGCTCAATGTAATAACCTTAGAAGAAATACAATGCTACCAGATTAGCAAATTTCATTATTATATGTCAAGGCACAAAAATTATATCATTAACGAAACTTATCCTTCATTCATCAAAACTCATAAATTAATTTGTTTCTCATCATACAATATAGATCAATTCTTTGGAACCATGATTGTAGCATGAATCGACCTTCTCAACTAGCAAACAATATAAATATTGCACTGTTTGGGTAGATTGTTTGGGGTGGTTAGGGTAGGAATGTATCGTGGTCAACCAATCAAGACAAAACACATGCAAACACCACAACAAAATATGGTTAACAAACCTTCATACAATAGTGAAAGGAGGCAACGATTGGACTAATTACAAGGTCCTTTGGAATTCCTTAACATATTTTGACTTCTTTGGGATGTGGAAAACAAGGTGTCATAAAAACATTGCAAGACATCAACACTTTAATCACCATTTAAAGTCGAATACTTCTGCAGTTTTATGACAATCCTGGATAGAGTTTTGGATAACACATAAGAGGTAATGTCAAGGCTTGAAACTAGGTAATTTATCTCTCTTCAAATTCATTTGGAGACCTATGGAAATGAATATAATTAAATCCTCGAAACATTGGAAAAAGAGGAGGGTTACAAATAGCCCCGCACAACAATAAATTTCTGCAGAAAAAGGAATACTAGAAAAATCCCAGAACAACAATAAAGAACATGCAACAATTTCACTTTGAATGAGGTTGTTGGACCTTCCAATACATCCAATGATAGTTTATAATAACCTATAACAACACTCCTTCAAAATGTTGCAATAAAAGTTATTTTCAACCCTAGTTATGTTGTATTGATTTCAACCATTCCAAGCAAAGTATGCATTAGGGCATCCCTAAAAGTGATCAATTTCTACTTAAATTAGAAATGATTTACTGAAACCCCCTTGTGATCAACATATAGATGTTTCTTTGAGAACTAGTTAGCATGATTTTAACTAATATAAGTCAATGAGGCTCATTACAATCTAGATTGAGGATAACATATTATGAAAACCTTTCCTAGTACTATCAAGGTGAACTGAAAGGTTGTACAAGCAAAAGGATAGAAACCATTAAGTCCCTACCAATGCATGAACAATAGAATTCAATGATCAAAGGGGTAAAAGGTTAGAGAAATTACAGCAGGGAGCTTCTCAGTGGAGCATTTCACCTTAATTCTTTGGCCTTCTAGCAGCCTTTTTATTCAAAAAAAGGCTTTAAAAGTGCTTATATAAACTTCAAAAATGACTAAACATTAGCAAAGAAAAGAAGTAGATTCTCAAACAAATATTAAGCCAGTTTCTCATTTATTATCCAATGGTTTAAATGAGGGAGGAATATTCCTTTTATAGGTGAAGAGCCTCCTCAAATATAATACAACACAATGTGTTAGCTCGATACTATGAGGTCAATACCATTAACCTAGTCAAAACCACGGGAAAATACAAAAAAATCATCTAACAAATCCCTCAAAAACCCTCCAAGAGCCAAATGACCTTAAAGAATGGTCCAAATATAATGATAAATTCCACAAGTGTGGGCTAGAGGGAGGGAATAAATTAGGTGCACTCCTCAGTAAAGGTGAGAAATTCCACCATGGGAGGGTGAATGATTGAGTCAACATTGTCCAGATACTCCCAAATATCCTCCAACAAACAAATCCCTCAAATGATGGAAAGTTCCAAGTATGGAATAACGAACTCAAGAGATGGGCTTGCCTCACATGTGTGAGCCATCCAAGTAGAAAGGTAAAGATAAATGGCATGTGTGGCCTCATCTAGGTGGGTGCTTCTCAAGTAGATAAAAATAAAGCATCCCACATCATCACAAGGTCTAAATAACAACCTATAACCACCTCCATAATCTGTAACCAGCTCCTCCAATGCATTAATAACTCCCATGTGTGGTCAAGGAGAGATAAATAATGCATGAGGGTGTGAATGAAACTTCCAATTGATAAAGGAGAATTAATTTTAGTGGTCCATGTGGCATGTATGATGACATGGCATCCCTCTCGTGGATCGATGCACTGTCATGGATCCAAATGTGGTGACATGAATCCCAAGGAAATGGTATGGATCCCAATGTATTTAGATATGATCATATATGAGTAAATGGATCCAAATGTAGCATCATGTATCCCAATGCAATGTCATGGATCTTGAGGCATAATACATGTAATACAATGCATAATACCACTTGAAGTGTGGGTCCTAGCCTCTTAGCAGGCTTATTTAATTGAGTAGCACGGTGACGCTATCTTAACTGTATAAAGGGGGTTGGTTTAATATTTTCCTAAGTCTTACCAAGGGGAACAATATTGTCATATACATACATCAGAGATCCTAAGACCCTTTATATTTCCGACACCTAGGTGAAAGATGGGAAAAATAATTAATGATAGAAGGGAATGGGGAATGAGTTCGTGTGATGACCCTCAATGTCTTAGACATGCACAAAACAGTATCAATCCATTTATTTATTCATCTAGCTTTATTTAGCTAGGATTTTTACATATAATATCCTTCTAGAGATAGCTTAGCATTGAGTTACCATCCTTAACATTACTTCTTCCCTTTAAATTGTGTTTTAATGTTTGTTTAATCTAAAACAGAACCTTTAGATATCCATGAGAAAACTGGGGCTTGGGGCATTAGCCTCATAGTGAGGAACATTGCTAAAGATTTATATTTGGATTTCGACTTTATCTCTTCACCTCTTTGCCTTATTTGGCTTTATTTATTTAAGCTTTATCAATTTGACCTTTGAGAAACCATACATGACAGGATGCAATTATTTTTTATATGGATGGAATGAATATCACTCGGTAGTTGGAAAATTATTAGCATGGTTGGGATATGGATAATGATATCTATCCTAAGAACCCCATGGTATAGGTTAATCCAAGAGAAGACACACTTCATGTAAAACATGTTCCCTAAGGTACTACAAGGAAAGTCATGAAACCATGTAATGTTATGAAATACTACTAGGCAATCATTAGGAGTGTTCTGTCTATGATGGGAAGATAATAAGTTACATCATCTCGTTTTAATCACGATGATTTTGTGGAATGTTAAACTAAGAAAATAGGAACCATGCCATACCATACAACAATGCATCTATCTTCTGAGGAGTTGGCATGAAAGTTAGCTACACCATAGTTGAGCTAGGACGATCATGTTTTTTGGTGGATATCAAGAAGAACTCTATCTATATATAGGGAATATGAGTATGACACATCATGCAAGAAACAAATTGAAAACCTTGCTAGCATATCCAAAAATATGTTACCCCATGAGGGGTGACATATATGTAGCTCCTACCTAAGTGGACTATACACTCTGATGAGTCTATGAGAGCACCATAATCTTTGTAGACCTGTGACCTACACACCATATATCTTGGCAAATGAAACAAAATTTGGGATGAATCTACCACCCTAGTTAGAAATAGAAAATACTTGGCACAAATAAAAAAAACTTCACCAAATATAAACATGGAAGTAAAGAAGGAAACACGTGTAAGAAATTATTCTAGGGAAAATCAAATGCATCAATAAAATTAGGCAATACATGAAAGTAAACACACAAAATAAATGAAAACATGAATGGAAGGAAAACAATCATTCTAGCTACTTCTCAAAGATGATATTCATGCCTATCCTATTGGATAACTAAGGGATGTGGTTGCTAGGTGAAATAAAATATCCAAATCAACCATTCAAGGATTTCACCAACATATGGAAACCTTCCCTTGTGTTTGGTTTATCATCCAAAACATGGATATTCCAAGCATCAAGTGGGTATCAAGAGTAATCTAACCACTCTCGGTCAGGAACCTAGGTAAGGTAGTATCTATGAAGTAGAAAGCCCAAAATATACCAAGTTTGACTCACCTCTCCACAAAATCTCTCCATCCAAAGGTCAATAGGGATAATGTAAACACAAAACTAGGTCAACACATTGAATTTTCTTGCTGACAGGACATGAAGTACTGTGAAGAGGAAAATCCAACTATCTGGTTGGTTGGAGTTGTGCAACAACTTCACTTGGAGTGGTTTTTGTTTTGTTTTTGAGGGTGTGTGTTTTATCCCACACCTTATTGAATATATGTGGGGGATAAATTGGGTCTTTCTCATAGACACAATGCTCCCTTGCACATCAATGAAGTTTTAAAGGGACAAATTAGTTGACATATGGTCAAAGCTCTCTCATTGTTTCCATTATTGTGCCTATATTGACAAAGTGAGATTTGAATTTATGTCAACATTAGAACAATGAGTATTTATACCATGAACCTCTATATGCATTAAAATGACCATGAGATGATTAAAGTATGAAAATATGAAGAAAGTCTTGGGAAGCCTTGAATAACCTCCTATGTAGACATGAAGATTGAGATTATGCACATGTGTGAAAGAGTAAATGTTTGACATTAGCCATTTCCAGCTTCTTGTTTAAAAATCCTTAATGTTGTTGAGAAACAAAATAAATTTCATGGAACTAAAACATTAAATTGCTGCCAAAATTGTGCCCTCTAATGGATAAAAGTGAATATTGGAATTTGTGTCAACATTATAACAATGAGTGTTTATATCATGGTCCTCTATATGGATTAACATGACATGAGAGGATTAAGAGAGTAGGAAGAATATGAAGAAAGTCTTGGAAACCAGACCAACCCTCCACATAAAAATTGACAATGGCGTTTGATTTTGTTTTCTTTGTCATGTGAGACACAATGAAAACACGGGTAATGCTCACAGAAAAATATTATAAAATGTTTGACATAGCCATTTCCAACCCCTCATGTTTAATCACAAAACTGTGTGCATCTTAAAATTTCTTTTTGCATGTACTTAAGTTTAAGTTTGCACATTATGGAAAGATGCTTGCCACATGTCACATGTCACAAGGCTTTCAAAGTTGCATATATCATGTCAAAATATTTTTGGAAGTACATATTGCATATTCAAGTTTCTATTTGTTGCCCTAGACTCCATAGCGAAACTTCAAGGCACACCAGGTCTTGCTTGCATTTCCACATCTTGAATCAAGGAGTATTGAATCAATATATACCAAGTCTTATAAGAGAAGATGAAATTATCATTAAGTTTATAACAAAGTACATTCCTGAGATATATACAAGCCATAGAAATAGCCTTGTGTATATTATCGGATAAAAAAGTACCCATAATGTTAATGCATTATATGCATCATTACATGTTCAATTATATAATGTACATCTAACTGTCTTATTAAATTATTACATGACATCATGATTTCTTTTTAGTCTTCTTTTATTCTTTCCCTAGGTGCCATTAATTCAACCATCCTCCATGTCTTAAGCTTATTAGGGTTCTCTTAATTAGTTGATGTCGTTCAATTGCTTTTCCGTGATGCGATGCGGTCTTGTCACCCATAGAGTGGATCTTTTTGTGAGGGGCCATCACCTACAAAATAAAAATATTGAGCCATGGCCAATTTAGAAATATCATTGAAGTAGTTCATTAATAGTAAAAAAACTACGTAATGTACTTATTTACACGTTATCTAATTGACACCCATGGAATGGAAACTTGACTGTTCACGATCTTTCCCAGTTGGGGAGGATCGCTATGACATTCTATACCATTGAATCATCAAAATTTATAAGTGGAATTATTAAGGTATAAGTTAGTATATAGATATTTTGGTGTGGGCCTGGTCTGGGCATCTTGGGATGCCTCAACTGGGATGGGGTTTTTGGGGAACACCATGATCTTCTAGTTGTTTTCACTGTCAGCAATGTTGTCTAGTACTAATGGTTTAGTTGATAATGCTTCTCCCCTAATTAAAACAAAGTAAAGACATTAAATTATAGATATCAAACATTTTACATTATTTTGTAAATGTGAAAGGTTAATGTGGAGTGATTTTTATTTAACTTATCCCATAAATTGGATCTTGGGGTCTGACCCACGATTTTCCTACGATCAATGGTGGCATATATACTTGCTAATCAGTTGGAGGTCTTCCTCCATGGTTTGGGGATTAGAGTGTTAAATTAGCCTACATTTTGCATAAGGGTATGTTTTTTTGATGTTATTAGTTGCAATTACCTAAAAGTTGTAAGGTGATACAAATGTATTCTTAAGATGTTTGGGTACTACGATTCATGAATGTAACCTCGAGTAACCGCCCTAACCTAGATTGTGTTGGCCATGTTTGACAATCTCTTGCTTTGGTTCCCTTTGAAGTGTAAGGCAACCTATCATCAAAATACTCAAGTATGTTATATATAACCACCTTTTTATTTTAGATCTAAAGAAAATAAAGATGGTATTGAAATCAAAATATTGTAATTTACCTTGGTGTACCGGTTTATTTATTTCTCCTTATTTGCAAATATTCTTTTTGCATCATCAATGATAAGCCTTCCATCTCTATGGAATTGAGGCTTATAAACAGGATTTTTTGTCAAAACTAGTCTATAAACATCCCACGCATAAATATTTACCTGTTGCGGAGGTGACCATTTTTTTATTGAGCGTGTCTACTCCAAAGGGCCTTCAAGAGACTAACCCATAAAGTTCCTTTTGAGTTCGTTCTAGAGTTCCACCTCATGGTGCCAAAAATCAACAAGGCATTTTTCTCTAGGTGCCTATAAAAATGTCATTTCCTACACACAAAGATACTGATCATTAATTTAAAATTAATAATCTAGATGATTTCTGTATGAGAGGACAACATTAGCTTGATTAAGGTCATGAATTAAAACTACCTAGGAGTATTGATTGTTTTAATGGAAGTCCATTATCGTCGACAAAAATGTGCACGGAAGGGTCCTTGTGCTTGTCACACATCTAGCTGTAGGAAATGTAACCATCTCAACCACATCACCATAGGCCTCATCTGCCACCATCTCTAGACTCACGATTAAAGGTTTTGCAGGATGGAGGTGCATGTCATGAACTCCTATCTAAAATTGGGTGTATTGGAAAATGGAAGTAAAATGGCCTCTAGTAGCTATATGGCCCGACTTACGCCTCCGGACTCTGTAGCATCTCTGGCAGCTAGCACCACTACCACCTTACCCGGCTGAGCAGGCTCCAAAAATGTCTTTATAAAAAAAAATGTTTTTGGTGATGTGGCAAATGTTAAAAGAACAAAGTATCATAATTGAACATGGTGCGTTAAAAAAAAAACACTTTAAATTATAGTTTTTACCTTATATGTCCAAGTTGTGACATAAGGACCTTGATCTTTTCTTTGACATTGGAGTTTGATCTGGGCGATCTAAGAAGCTAGAAAGTTCCTTGTTGGCTTTAATGATATTTTTTTGTATTAGAGACCATGATCCAACGGATGAGATAAAACCCCTCCTCATCCCGTGAATCATGATCAACATAGCTTGCAGACTCATATAATTTCAACAAAAAACAATGTTATTTCAATAAAATTATATAAACAAATAATAAAAATAGCATTAAAATGAAATTAGAGTGAAGTAATCCATTTACATGTTACTTGTTGTGCCCTACAGTCCATCAACCACATTACAATATAATTAGAACCCATAAATGTTTAAAAGTGTTAATGATAACAAAAACAAATATTTAAAGGAATAATATTTCAACAATGTTGAAGATAATAAAATATAATGCAATGAGGTATAGGTGTTGCATAAGAAACTACACACTATTAATCAAGGTTTCTATTCGATTCAAATTGTAACCAATCAACAACTCTTCCTACATGAGCTATATTTTTTATTGCGTACATGACTACCTGATTCTCTTCATGTGCCTCATATAGGCAATTCAGTTGTTTGTTTGTCATGGGTTGTGTTTTGTTTATAAACGCTGTGATATTTTAGGAAGCTTTAGGCCTTCCATCAATATGAATGAGTAAGCTCCCTTATTTTATCCTTGTTTATTAGATGTATATAATTTACAGCGAGTGCATATCTCTACATACTTCCCATGTCTTAGAACCAGTCGCATTCAATCGTTATAAGTGTAACAGGGTCCGACATAGTCCATCAATTGAATTACTTGTATATTGTATTTTATAATTATTCCATCCATGGAAAATAGCCTCGAGCCATGCAGGGAGGATGGTGCAAAGCGATATGTCCTATTGTTGACAATAGAGTTAACATCTGGAGGTAGTTCCTTAGGTACCCATTGTTTCACCATATTCTTATACATGAATGGAACCTCTATGTCTCCTATGCTCTCATCATCCTAATATCATGATCCTCCTTCGACAAGAAAAATTTCATGCATTTACAAAATTTTATTATGACTTTTCACCTCTAGTCCTTGTTTGCTTATCATATCTACTAGATGCATTTGCATTTCCCTCTATTTGTCCTAAGCTTTCCTCACTCCACAAAGAAATATCGGCGGGTACTTGTTTTGGTTGTACCTTAGGTTGCATGTGCATGTGTTGTTGAGTTAGTAGAGTCCATCATCATCTTTTTAATTTTTGAACTTTCTTTTCTATATTCAAAGTTCTAAATAAAAATTTTATATCTTTAGTTTGGATGCACTGAATTAGACTAGGGTGCAATTACCAATATTAGTGGTCAATAACCTAATTTAATGTGATATCCATATTGATTTTGGACATATTAAGGACATTAATGTGATAACACTAAGCACATGATAAATTTATCATGTCCTTAATGGATCCTAGGAAGAAAAGAATAGTAGTAAGGTTGTTGTTTGTTGGATTTGTGTAGAAAATTAAAATTATTATAAAATACATAGAAGATGAGGGTCAATGCTATGGATTAAGAAATCTAACCATCAGTTGGTGTGTTGCAAATTTTGGGTGCTTTATTTGGCAATATGTCTAAGGAAAATATGAGAGTATAACTTTACAAATATTATTTTTGTTCAAGAAAAGAGTAGAACTAATATTTGTATAGTTCTACAAATATTAGTTTTGTTCAATCAAAGAGTAGAACTATACAAATATTAGTTTTGTTCAATCCAAGTTGAAAAAATAAGTTAGTTATGGAAATGGTTAACAATGAGTGAAACCCATTTTTATGTAGAAATTAGTGGTTATTGTTAAAATTCAATGTCTGGGTTAAGTGAATTTAATCATTTTTCAAAGGCTGATGGAATGTAGTAGTTAGTTGACAAAGACACATGGAATTTAAGATTGGATTTTATACCCCTCGAGAGAAATTGGCCAAAGTCCACAGAAATGGTTTGGGATCACGACTTACAATGAGCAAAATGAATATCGAGACTTCAGATTGAGGTATTGTCCCGATGAATTAAGGATAGGAGTTTAGCTAGACCACCCCTCACTCTTGGTGCCATAAAAGTTGCCTTACTCATTGATTTTGACAACTAGTGTTTGCTCAGTTTGAAGCAGTAACATTTGGATTAAGGAGTCAATTCATGAAACCATACCTCAGGCTGGGATGGATAATTTGGTTACCTAGTGTTTTAAAAATATTGCTTAGGATCACGAAACTCAAAATGTTGCTGTTAGTCTTGCATGCCACAATTTGGAATTGTCAATAGTCCCCGAAATGTTTTGGGATACAACTTGCAACTAGACATAAAATGGCAGGGCTGATTGAGGAACCAGTCATCTCTGTTGACAATTAGTGCTTTCGATGAAGAAATGCAACATTTGGATTAAGGGTCCAATTTACGAAACCATGCTTCAAGAGAGGGATGGAAAATGTGGTCACTATTCCATACCCCTAAACAAGCATGCATAATTTCATGGAGCTAAAAAATGATGCTCCATTAGGATTTTACTTAGAGATAGTGCCAAATTTGAAATGGTTTGGGATCACGACTTGTGTTGGGCATAAGAAAAGCGAAAAACAAGGCTTCGGCTTGAGGAACCATCAACTCTCAATGGATTCACAGCATAGGATTTCGACTAGAACCACTCCGGTTCCAATGCCTCGAGGATTTCTTTACTCATTGATTTAGTGTTTTGCCCTGGGAGTTTGAAGCAAACCATTATTTGGATTAAGTGGTCCAATTTACGAAACTGTGCCTGGGGAGAGGATGGAAAATATAGTCACCTATTAGATGCCTAAACAATCTTGCTGACATCTCATATTCAAAAATCTTTCCTGCCTTTAGGTTTTTATGCCCTAGGGAGAAATTGGCCAAGAGTCCCCGAAATGGTTGTTTATGCATGGAATAGGTGACCATATTGACCATCCTTTATCGAGGGACAATTTCATAAATTGTCCCTCATATTTTACTGGGATAGGATTTCATCTACATCACCCCTCAATCATGGGTTCCAAAATACCTCATAAAGGTGCTTTCCAATCATTGATTATGAGAACTGATGTTTTCGGTTTGAAACAATGCAACATTTGTATTAAGGGTCCAATTTACAAAACCATGCCTCGGAAACAGATGGATAATTTGATTACTATTTCCATGCCCTAAATCTTACTGACATCTCATGGAACTCAAAATGTTTCTTCCGTTAGTCTTTTATGCCCTAAAATTTGGGAATTGGCCAAGAGTCCTGAAATGGTTTGGGATGTGACTTCTGGCCCAGGCATAAAATGAAAAGCGAAAACCGTTATTGAGGAACCATTTATGTTGGATTTTTGGCATATGATTTTAGCTAGAACACCCATGGTTAACCCTGAGGAAGTTTATGTTTTTCATGTCGATTTGGAGTAACTAGTGCTTTGCTCCGGTCCGGAAGCAATGTAACATTTGGATTAAGGTGTTCAATTTATGAAACCGTGCCTCGTGACCGGATGGACAATGTGGTCACCTAGTCTATGCCCACAAATAATCATGCGAAATCTCATGGAGCTCAAAAATAATTCCCCATTAGGCTTTTATGCAGGAGGGAGGAATTACCAGAGTCCACAGAGAAATGGTTTGGGATCACGACTTGCAGTGGCATAAATGAATATTGAGACTCGAATTGAGGAATCGTTGACTCGATGGATTACTGTGCATAGGATTTGGATTATAGAATCCCTCACTCATGGTTTCCATGCCTCGGAAGTTTCTTACTCATTGATTTTGAGAACTAGTGTTTTACTTCAGTTTGAAGTAAACCTACATTTGGATTAAGGGGTCCAATTTATGAAACTGTGCTTCGGGAGAAGATGGAAAATATAGTCACCTATTCCATGCCTAAGCAATCTTGCATCACCTCACATAACTCAAAAATGTCATTGCTCAAGTTTAGGTTTATGCCCTCAGGGAGCAATTGTCAAGTCCCAAGAAATGGTTTTGGGATCATGACTTACAATGGGCATATAATGAATATGCAGACTTGAATTGAGGAACCGTCAAATCTAGATGGATTCCTCAGATAATATTTTATCTAGAGCACCCCTCACTCCGCGCAGGTGCCATGCCTCGAAGTTGCTTTAATCATTGATTTCAAGAACTAGTGTTTTACTTTTCGGTTGAAACAATGCAACATTTGGACTAAGGGGTAAGAGCACTTCCTTGGGAGTGGATGGTAAATATATTCACCTATTCCACACGTAAAAAATCTTGCAACGGCACTCAAAAATGTTGCTCCGTTAATCTTTATGCCTGAGGAATTATTTAAGAGTCCCGAAATGGTTTGGGATCACGACTACAATTGGGCAAAAGCGAAAAATTGAGACTGGATTGAGGGGCAAACGTCTCATTGATTCTGGCATGGGATTTCATCGACACCCTTAACTTCTTGGTTCCAACCCTCGAGTAGTTTTTTATCGATTTCAATAACTAGTGCTGCTTTCGGTAGAAGTAATGCAACGCATTATTCATTTGGTTTCAGGTTAATTTACAAAACCATGCCTTGGGGCGGATGGATAATGTTTTCACCTAGTCCATGCTTAAACCTGACTTGCATCATCTCGAACTCAAAATGTTTGCTGTTAGTATTTTTATGCCACGAGGTGGGGATTCAGGAACCGTCATTGTTGTTTGGATTCGGGCAGGATTTTAGCTAGAGCACCCTCACTTCGATTCAGCACCTCACTCGGTTCACTCACGGGTTCCTTGATTAGGTCTAAGTTTCCCTAAATGTTAGTTTGAAACATGTATTCTTGTCTGTTGGTCACTATAATTGCTTAATTGACTCAAAACAACCAAGTGATACATAAATTATCAACCCGAGTGCATTTATTTCAAAGATAACCACGCTTTATATATGCTCAATTCCAAAAGCAACTTAGAGTTGTAGTAGAAACTATACTAATCACACTTGCCTTGAATGGTGAAGTTAAGTTTAAATTCTGGAAGTAACCTACCTAATGCAGATCTTAAAGATTAATTTAAAGAATCTGGATTACATTAAATAACACTTGCAATAGGAAAGAACAACTATTTTGCAACAAGAGAAAAAGACCCTTACTCTCAAACAGAGACTTCAGTACTTGTTTTTGATTAACACCCTTTCATGAAAGCGATGTCTGACTAATTCTACAGAGAACAAGACCATCTAATCCCTTCCTTACAAAGCGAAACCTTAAATACATCCACGATTAGCACGCGGCGAAATGGCGGAATCTGAGAGAACAAGATCTCCTAATTCCTTCCTTTCTGGCGGGAACCCTTAACCAGGTTTATTGCTTACCTTCGCGAGAAGTGAATGAAATCTGAGACGGTATTGACTCACTTCCTTTTCGGCGGGAACCCGCTAGCAGGTTTACGGCTTCCAGCACACTTCGCAGTAGTGAAATCCTAGGAGAGCGGAGATGTTCGATCCCTTCAACTACGGCGAGAACCATAACCCAATCTCTGGCTAGCACACTTGCAGGAATTGAAATCTATAGAGAACATGACTTTTTGATTCCTTCCTTTCTAAGTAGTAACTTTTAGCCCTATTTCTGATTGGCACACTTGTGAAAGAGATCGAAATCTACAGAAAACATGGTGTTCTGATCCCTTCCTTTCTTATCAGGAACCCTTAACCCAATCTACGGCTAGCTTACACTTGCAAAAAAGTAATCGAAATCTGGCGGATGTTCTAATCCTTCCTTTCTAAGGAACCCTTGACAATCTCTGGCTAGCACCATAGGTATCCACGCACAAGATTGCTAATAAAATAATTACGAATTTCATTCAATAAGCTAAAGGCGAGTTGGTAGTGTTTTAGCAAAGCCGAATTCATTAAAGTAGTGTTTTAACAAACAAAAGTTAATCAAATCATAAGCGAAGTTGAACTAACACACTTCTAAAGTGGGTGAATTTTGTGATGAAGGTGGGCCCTCCTTCTCACAAGATTCCTTTGAAACGAAAGCTAAGAAGGATACTCAGCAGGTCTTTTATTCATGCGTCAAAATATCATGTTACAATGGAAGTAAGTACGTCCCTCTCTCCGAAGATTTTCAATACATAAAACTTGGATGTCCCGAATGATGATTTCCTCTATATTAAGGGAACCCCTTCGATACAATTGATCAAAAATTACAATGTGTATCTTAGTCCTATCTTTAGTTGGATCTACTTTCTAAACCCAGAATAGGATGTCCTAGTCTCATGCTGAAACCAGAATAGGATGTCCTAGTCTCGCGCAACCGAATGCTATTACAAGAGCTGAATGAGGTATTGTTGTTACGGCTGGTGTAACAACTTCTTCTCATTGCTGCTGATGTTGTTTCAGCATCGCAATTCGCGGGCTGTTTCAGCCACATGAATTGCGCTGTTGACTGTGTCGGCATTCTTATGTGGGAGCGACAGTTGGTGCTTTGTTGACCGCTGACTGTAATGACTTCCTTTGTGTTTCAGCATCGTCGGTCCTGGCGGTTTCCTCTGTGTTTCAACATCTGTAGCTCTGGACTGTGTAACAGCTTTGTGTTTCAGCATCTGCGACTCCGGACTGTGTAACAGCTCTGTGTTTCAGCATCTGCGACCTCTGACTGTACAACAACTCTGTGTTTCAACATCAGTTCTGTGTTTCAGCAACAACGACCTTGGACTGTGTGACAGTTCTATGTTTCAGCAACAGGCCTTGGACTGTGTGACAGTTCTGTGTTTCAGCAACAGGCCTTAGATGCTAATCTGTAGTTTTGAACACTTATGCATTTCTAATCAATGGTCAAGTACGAGAGTGATGTAAAATATTATGCAAAACAGATTAAACGTATAGTAATGAGAAGGGACGTTGTATACCTTTGGGATGATCAGTTAAAGTGATAGTATGAGTCTAAATATGGGTGATCAAGAGTATAATAGTGGCAAAAAGTATAGGCAAAAAGGTACATTGTGTGGTCCTAACATGTCCAAGAGGTTGGGAGAATGTTGGGAGAAAGAAGAGGAACCTCACTTATTTTTGAGAAAAGGGACACAACACTCCCTATTGTAGGGGAAGGCTAGTATAAGAAGTAGAATTTACCAGATATAGGGGGGATAAAAGTATTCTTTGACCACTAATTCCATAATGGGACCATCCTTTTTAAGCAGGACAAGGACTAAAATATCTCCAAGGGAATTTTATATATTTCCATTAAGGACATGGACAATTCTGATGTGGACAATTTTGCATGGAGGCATTTCTCCCGAACCTCTTCATGAAAGATTGTGAATCTATGGTGCATGTACAAATATGTGAAATGTGGGTTTATGATAATATTTTGAATTTTCCAATAACATTCTCCATTGACCTTGTGTAAACCATTCCATTTGGTGTTTGTTTCACTAAGTGTAAAGAACAATGTTGGAGAATTATAAGATGAAAGTTAGGTATGAGCTATTTGTTACCTCTTTATTACCTTTTATTTTAATTCTATCCATATTTTGTATTTATCAAATGAGGAATTAACCCGAAACTGATGCCATTAGACACAAAATCAATCCTAAGGCCAACTAAGGAGAAAAAACAACACACGCTAATTAATCTAGGAGTCAAGCATGAAAACAAACCTTCTCACAAAGAAGCGCTAGTTGGTGATGGAATCCAACATCGCAGAATCAGTGCGCGAAGGGGTTGAGTTTCGGCTGGTGGGAAAGTTACGTTGACAACCTTCTTAACGAACTAACGCCCTGGTGCAAGTTACCTCACGAAGCAATGGGAAACCCTCCAAGGATTCTGAGTGAGTCTAGCCAACATCGATCCCAGGTACAACATCACCTTCCCTATACTATCACCTTGTGTAGGAAGTCTAAAATATTATGGACTCTATGGTACCACCTACTATACCAAAGCAGAGGGGGGACATTCGAAAGTCGACACCAAGACCAACAAAGCAGGTTTGATTACTTTGAGAGCCCCAATGTGACCTCGTGATTGACCCTTGTGTTAGAAGGGCTTCCCAAAGTCAGTGATATAGCAACTGGATTTCACTCCCTAACTCAAGGCTTTATGTTTGTTTAGAATATTTGGAAAGTTATTCTCACAATCCTATTCCAAAGCTCTACACCTAAGCTAAGATGGGTTTGAAGAACCCTAGAAAATTTGTTAGATAAATTGTAATTAGCGCTTGATTTTAGGTTGTTGTTACTCAAAGGAGTGGTCGTGAAACTGATGGAGTTTTGACTCGACTCTTTAAACCATGCAAGAGGAAAATGAAATGCAATAAATTCAACTTCAATGAAAACTAGCTATGGGAAGGAGAAAGAGGTTTTAAGCAAAGAAATAATTTCTTGATAGATTACTATGTGTTTAGTACTGCAAAATGACCCAAATTTTAAAAATACCATGCAAATGTCATAGTTCACTTAGTACACCTATACAACATTGAATCAAATGTCATCAATTCTAACATAGTAAAATTTTATGATTATAGAGACCACCATACACATCTTGAATACTCATAAGGATCATGGGGGCTTCATCTTGTTGACCAAGAACTTATCACATAATTCATTCACAAAGGGGGGTTTTTAATTATGAACCCACATGTTGTGAATATATGTTATGTGTAAAACACTGAAAATAACAATGTAATAAAGAAAAAATGATACAAATCCTTGTTTCATAAGAGGAATGTCACATAAGGATTTCAAGGTAAGATACAACATTCATTTACATGATCTAGGTTCCTATTCATGCCCCCCTTCATTAGACCAAAAGAAAACACGATTCAAAAATCCATCGTCTCCTCTTTTTAAGAAAACATGATTCAAATACATCCTCTCCTCTTTTTAGTCCTTGCAAAGAAAGGACTATAATAATCACCTCATGTGAATAATTCATATGGATAGAACATGTAACAAAAAAATATTTAAGTTATGGTAAAGTCATAGAATTTTGTATTTTCTGCCATATTAATTTTTTCTTGAGTTGTACAAATTGTGTAGTTTTTAGTGTTCTCTAAATAAGATGGTCTCTATCCTTATGGAAATAAATGGTCTCTATTGTTGGTCTCTCTTGAGATAGTCCTCACAATCTAAGGAATACCAAGGCAACATACATCCCACATTTTCATGCAACTCCATCCATTCCTACATTATGCATCATCCAACTAACATTGCTTGAAGAGGTGGAAGAACTAGAAGGGGATGAAGCTTATAGACCAAAAGACTCCCAATGGGGATGTGTGGTTCAATCCTAAATGGACCAATAATAAATAAGGTTCTCTTTAATGGTTGTTTTTTAATTTATGTTCAATTTTAGTGCTCTAAGCTACAGTTTTACAGGGTTTAAGGCCTTCAACAAAACCTCCTTTGCAATTTTGGCCAAAATCCTATTATTTTTCCTTAGAAAGTTTTATGCATGCAGAGATAAGAATGTAGTGAAGGTAAGTTCATATCTTTTCTCTTTGCACTTTTCATCTACAAGCAAAAGGATAAGGAAAAAGGGTGACATGATGTAAAGGCTACGAGGAATGCTGATGCACATAGTAGAAATCACATAAAAAGTAAGGGGCTATGTAGAGCATAATATTTTTTTCTTAGAGCATTGTCTTTGCACTTTTTACTGCATGTTAAGTGCAAAGGAAAGCGAAGTGGAGTGTTGATATGGAGCTATATACCAATGTGGATGCAAAGGTATAGACTATGGGGTTTGAAAGAAAAGAGGCACGCCCTCCACACTTCACATTAGTACTGTTGTGGGGCAACAATAATCTTGTTGACTATAAGGAAGTACAACTACACCCTCTGCAATGCGGTTGAGTGAAAAATAACAACTGTGGATGTAAATATCTTGAAAACAATTTATTGTGAGTTCTCTTAGATTCCCTGGAGGAAACAAACGATTGGAGGAGACAATAAAGAGGTAGGTTAGTCATTAGTGCAGGGGATTTGAAGTTCAAAACATTGTTGGAGCAAAGGGATTTTGCAAATTTGTCATTGAAAAATATGGAAATATTGGGAGGTTCAGGGTGTAACAACAAAAATACCAAGGACCTAGAAGGATAAATATATTCCTAGATTGAAAGGATGAAGAGGATTTTGAGTTTGTATGAAGAGAGAATATTGTGTTTGAGCCAAAACAACAATATGAAAGACACTACTTAGGAGTGAGATTACACAAATTCTACTGGTGTTGGTGGTGAATAGGAATTGTGAGGAATACCATTGAATGAGCATTCTCAAACCATGTGGGATGTCAAATTCTAGGCCTACTTATAACACACAAAATGCCAAAAAAAATTATTTTTATTTTTTATTGTGTAGAAATCAAAAGTCATGGGGCTTGTTATTCTTTGAAAGTGGGTTGACGCTAGTGTTTTATAAATCACTTTTTCTTTGTAGTTGTCCTAAAAATTAGGATAATGTTTTGTGTTGTAATAACATAAGAAACCAATAGAGTTGTTGAAGAAATCGAGCACAAGTCATTTATCAGCTACAACAAGGATTTGCCCTAGTTTCCATGGTAGCCTATTATTGCTTCATGATTCCACCCACTCACCTATATAGTTTTCTTTCATCAATGATGGGAGACATTGCATGCCCAAGTTTAGTGCATACTTTGTCCAAGTTAATTCGATGTGTTGACCCTCTAAAAGGGCCACTTGTATCACATGCTATTAATTTTGTGGGAAGGTCTCATAATTTCCAGTTAACATTGTCTCTAATATTGTCAAATTCATATGCTTCCCCCCTCAAAATATTCAACCCATGGCAAGGAAATTTATTTCAATATGGATTCTCTCTTGCTCTTGGAAAAGACAAGTTTCTTCCATCTTTTTCCATTTATGACACTACATTGGCTATGTTTGTGTGGTTGAAACCCTCATGGGTTAAGGATGACCTTGAAGGTTATTTCATGGGATATGTAATGATTTGTAGATTCATTGGTTGTTGGCCAATGCTAAAGGATCTTTAAAATTGGGTCTAATTCTTGAGTTCATTCTTGAACATTTTTTTTGTGAGTAGTATTCAAATGCACTACTTTTGTAGGCAAATCAATATGGTTAGGGTGAAAAATTACATATTCGTAGGTGTAGTATTGTAGAACAAAAAAATACATAACCACAGGTGACATGGATCATTCAATTATCTAATTACTTATGCTAGCACTCAAGGATAAAAATTCAAAGTGTTATTACTCTCATTATTATGCACATACTTTTCCTACTAAAACTCAACGAAAATTTTTCAAAACGTTATTACAGTCATTGTTGGGACTTTTTTGGCCTACTAGCACTCAATTATGAAATTTTACAGTGTTATTATTCTCATTGTTATGCATATACTCGACAACATTATTCTACACATTGAATGTATGCCTTTTTCCCAATTGTATGCCTCTATCTTCAAAAGAACATGAAAGAAAGAAATAATCAACTCAAGGTGTCCAGTTTGGGAAAGGGTGGTCAAAGTGAGTGAGATCTAGGATCAAGGGCCTCCCTCATGTATAGGGTCATGCATCTCTGGTCCAAAAACTAGAAGAAGGTTCAAAGGAATTCATAAAATAATAGTTATTTTTTCATATGAAGAAATATCTATGTGATTAGATGATAGAGGTATGGTAATGAGCATTGAACCTAACTCTAACCAACACACCCTTGCCCAAATTCAAAGAGCATCTCAAGAACCTTCAGATCCTAATTTGGGGTTTTAAAGGATTCTAAGAACTTACCGATTTTGGCATCATTTCTGGTCAAGGTGGGGTCTCCTTCGTCACTCTAGCAAGGGCCTACTCTGTCGCTCCTCCTCTATCACTCCAACAAGGGCACTCTCAGTCGCTCCTTCTACAATAATGATATACACTCTCAGTTTCTCCTAGAGGTGAGGTTATTCTCTGTCGTTCCTCCTCCAACAATGGCATGCACTCTCAGTCACTCATTTGTTTCTCTAGTAATGACATTCACTCCCAGAGTTGAGGTTATTCTTCTCTCGCTCCAACAATGAGGTTATTCTCCTCTTTCTCCAACAATGGCATGCACTCTCAGTTGTGGGGAGGCCGTGAGGTTATTCTCCTCTCGCTCCAACAATGGTATGCATTATCAGTGGCGGTGAGGCGAGGTAATTCGAACAATGGGGGTTATGCATGCGCGGGAGAGGGATTATGTATTTTTGTTTGTATATATTTTATATAGTATATAATTTATAGAATGTAAATTATATAAATTATATATTATATAAATAATTATTTATATAAATTACATATATTAAATATTTAATAAATGTGTATATTTAAATATTTAATAAATATTTTATATAAATTGCATATATTTAATACTTAATAAATGTGTATACATATAATAATGGTTAAAAACATGTGTATACTCCTTGGAGGTCATAGGTTCAAATACAGATGGGGGTAGGGTATGTATACCTTCATATATGGGGAAAACCTATGGCCATTTGCAAATCATGACCTAGATGATTATGGGTCAAAGAAAAAAGATGAATACCAAGACTGATATTCTATGTCTAGCTCTAAAACAGATCCTCCAGATAATGTTTAAAAGGGTCAATTTAACATCCCAACTCTAGGCAATGATCAATATCAAAAGTAGAGACTACAATGGGATTGGATTGAGAAATTATTATTGAATCAATACGCCCTTCCTCTTGTAGCATGATCTTCAAGGGATGCTCTTCTTGAAGGGATTTCATCACAAATAATGGTATTGATTTTTAGGTTCATTCAAAGCCTCATAGACAATATGTTGAATATGCTCTTCAAGTTTGAAAAACATATTGCAAAGAGTCAACAAGTTATTCTTCAAATCCTCACAAGTACTTATGTTGAATATGTACTTGTGCTGAATATGTTGTCATTGGATGTGAAGAATGCTACATGTTAGTTACCTGATGACTATTTTGCTTGGTCTTTGCATTGCCATTTTGTTTGGCTAGTCCTCGTTACTAGCAATCCCACCTTATAAGTTGCACCTCTTTAAAGTGGGTGGTAGATTAAATATCCTTCAACCACATGTTGCAGTGGCACACACAATCTACCAGTTGTCAACCTCCCTCTCTTAAAACCTCTTTGAATGAATACAACACAAAAGTCTCTATTTGTCTATTTTTTGGCCATTTGTTCACCAATTGAAATAGTCTAATGAAAATTATTTCTCATGCCCCCATGGGTAAAAAATAACATGGACAATGGTGCACTGGGTCTAGGGACATGTATTTTAAGAGACTCCTAATGTTCCATAACCTTAGTCAACTAATCTCTTGTTGAATGTTATCTAAGTTTATTACATGACATGAGTCCAAAACCATGACACGAGTCCTCTTAGGCCCGACCTGAAATTATGACTCTATCCATGCTCAGGCCACCTATGTTTTGGCCCTTATTCCCACTGATATAATGATAAATCAAGTAAGTCCTGAAATTCTGATTATATCCATGCTCAGGCCACCTATGTTTTGGCCCCTGTTCCCACTGATATAATGATAATTCAGGTAAGGCCCGAAATTCTGACTCTATCCATGCTCAGGGCACCTATGTTTTGACCCATGTTCCCACTGATACAATGATAAGTTAGGCAAGGCCTAAAATTCTGCTATCCATGCTTAGGCCACCTATGTTTTGGCCCCTGTTCCCACTGATATAATGATAAGTCAGGTAAGTCACAAAATTCTGACTCTATCCATGCTTAGGCCACCTATGTTTTGGCCCTTGTTCCCACAGATATAATGATAAGTCAGGTTAGGCCCAAAATTTTGACTCTATCCATGCTCAGGCCACCTATGCTTTGGCTCTTTTTCCCACTGATATAATGATAAGTCAAGTAAGTCTTGAAATTCTAACTCTATCCATGCTCATGCCACCTATGTTTTGGCCCTTGTTCCCACTGATATAATGATAATTTAGGTAAGTCCTGAAATTCTGACTCTATCCATGCTTAGGCCACCTATGTTTTGGCCCTTGTTCCCACTAATATAATGATAATAGGGAATAATTTAGACTTAATCTCTTCACGCTATAGTTATATTCTCGAAAGGAAGTCCCTGAAGTTTGAACATGGAATCCATTTATCTTGTTGATATTGACATACTTTTGTATGATATGGTCAATGACAATGGTTAGTGTGACCTAGAAGGTAGATTGAAAACATTATGGGTTAAAAAAAATTGATCAATGTATTGTCATATAAGTTGCATATCAATAAAAATTTAGCTGATTTACCAAAAGAATGAATTTATGTATTTGCAAAAACTTTTTTATAAATATTTTTATTCACCAAATTTCATCTCATTTTTTAAATATCTCTGCCTTTCATTAATCTCGATGTAGAGTGACGCAACCTGCCCCTCACCGAGCGAGCTGCTTCCACCAGGGCCTTCTTCAGCCACGGGCCCGAAGAGGCTAAGCTCTTCCAACTCCCCTCGGGAGTTACGAGTCACCCACAGTAACTCCTTCNACGAGTCACCCACAGTAACTCCTTTAGCTATCTCCCTTTTCAGAAATCGGGATATCGCGACTTGGGAGTTCGCGGTTCACGCGAACACATTCACCTGCGCAACAAAACCCCGACTCCCGATAGTCAACGGGTCAACGCTTCTATTCGGGAGTTTCCCTATCGGGAAATCGGCGGTTGTGGGGTCGCGCATCTCATGCAACACAAACCTCCGAACCCCGAAACTCCGACAGTACGCCACCTGTCCACCACTTGCTCTGGAGGCCCCACCCAACTACGTCACCTCCTTCACTCGTGCGATCGGGGATCGCGGGATCGCGACTTCACCAGTTGCATTCTTCAACACGTCCTAAGAGGCTAGCTCTCCGGACTTGGAAAGAGGAAGATGGAAGGAAAAGGAATGGATGACGATAGGATGGATGGAGGATGGAATGGATGGATGGATGGATGGACGGATGAATGGATGGAATGGAATGGAATGGACGGAGGAATGGATGGACAGGAATGGACGGAAAGGAAAATGGAAGGAATGGATGGACGGACAAGGACGACCGATGGATGGACGGAGGAGGATGGATGGAATGGATGGATGGATGGAGGAGGAGGAATGGAATGGAAGGAATGGAATGGAATGAATGGACGGAGGAAAGATGGAGGAAGGAATGGATGGAGGAAGGAAGGAAAGGAAGGATGGAATGGATGGATGGAAGGAATGGAGGAATGGATGGAATGGATGGATGGATGGATGGATGGATGGAAGGAGGATTTTGACGGACGGTGGACAATGAAGGAGAGAGAGAAGGAATGGATGGAAGGAGGGATGGATGGACGGAAATGGATGGAATGGAATGGAAATGGACGGAAAGATGGATGGAATGGAATGGAAGGACGGACGGAAGGATGGAAGGAAGGATGGATGGATGGATGAAGGATGGAAGATGGAATGGAATGGAATGGATGGAAATGGAAGGAATGGAGGATGGAATGGAAGGAAGGAAGGATGGAGGAGGAATGGAAGGAGGACGGAGGAAAGGACGGAAGGAAGGATGGATGGATGGAGGACGGAAGAATGGAGGAAGGAAGGATGGAAATGGATGGACGGAATGGAAGGACAGGAAGGAATGGATGGATGGATGGAATGGACAGGGTGGATGGAATGGAAGGATGGATGGAATGGAATGGAATGGAAATGGAATGGAATGGAAATGGAATGGAATGGATGGACATGGAGGAATGGATGGAATGGAAGGACAGGATGGAAAGATGGATGGATGGAATGGTAAGAATAAAATGAAGCAAACATGTAAAGACACAATATCAACAACACAATAGATCAAACACTACGGAATTGAATCAAGCTCTTCCTATAAATTCAATAACTGCATATATTTTTCACAAGTCATTCAAGCCTTCTATCTATGCTGAATGTAAATCATACAATGATACAAGGGAGGGTGTCTATAGTCCGTTTTCCCTCTCGAAAGGTGACTTTCTAATCTACAGCTACTTTCTATCTACCAGCCTTAATTGTATTAAATGCCTTCCTATCTGTAACATAATGCAAGTGCGCCTGGCTTTGAATGCCTTTAGTAAATGACGGCGCAACAATACCAAGGTGAAATTCAAATTCAAAAAAGGTTTTCTGGCTTGTCCAGCTGTACGATTCTCTTCCTCCTCGCGCTGGTTGATATGTTGAATTTCGGATGTTGCGGATGCTCCTGCATCATAGAGGATAACAATCACAAACTAAAACCAATTAACACCCAAATTTATGTTGTTACCACTTATTAGTAATGGGTTTGTGTGAAAAGTGACCAAACACTTTTACAATAACGAGTAAAACAACCAATCAACTAAAATTCCATTATTTCTTACTAATGACAAATCCCATTGTTGGTAGGTTTTCCAAAATCATTCTACTTCTTCGAATGGCATGAACTAGGGAAGAAAATGTTTTTTGGGACGGAAATGTGGTCTATATATTAACATAGTCAAGAGAAGTATTACAGAGGCATGTGAGCATATCACCTCAACTGTGCTAAAGATGACCTTGAGTCCTCTCCTTGGGCTCCTACTTCACTTTAGTTTCTTTAATCTAACAACATTTTTAGGATTCCTTCCATCCTCATTTTGACAACTTAACTATAGGTGCCCTTGAATCCTCTCCTTGGGCTCCTACTTGACTTTAGATTCTTTTTATCTAACAACATTTTAGGTTTCCTTCCATCCTCATTTTGAAAACGTAACCATAGGTGATGGCAATATAGAGATATAACTTCAACAACATAATGACAGGGCAATGAAGACATGGGATTGGTGCAAGTGGACAACTTCATCCAAGGGAAGTACTAGTGGGTGAAAATGCGAAGACGAGTAACACTTTTTGGAAAGAAGCTTGTGAATAAATGTGATATTTATTGTTTCAATCAAGAAAATAGTCATTGAAATATCTTGATTGAAAGTTAAATAATCTTTTGGATAAGAGTTAAAATTCTTGGTCGAAACATTTTAAAATGTCTCAACAAAGAGTTTTCCTATGTTTACCTCAAGTTAAAAAATTCTTGTTTGAGAGTTTGGGTGGATTAGAAAAACTCCAGGTTGAAATTTAAATGTCTTGGACTAGAGTTTTTGTTTTAACGTTATTTAAAAATCTTGAGAAGGATTCTTGGTCGAGGGTTATGATTCTCCCCATAGATTCTTGGTTGAAAATATTTAAACTCTCGATCGCGAATATTATCAACTATTGATTGATAGTTTTTATGTCATAAATGAGGTTGAAACAATTGATCATGCCCTATTTCCAACTTTCTACCAAAGAAAAGGCTTCCCCAAGCTAGGGGACGATCCTTGCACTCTTCCACCTTCTTCCAAACAAATTTCACCATAGGAGGTTGGCAATTGTTTTTGTGTATTTTTTCTTGTTTAGCAATGTTTTCATTTATTTTCATTTTGTTTTTTAAAAGAACCTTAAATTTGAACCTAATAAGTGGATAACACAAAACTTCAAAACCATAAGAAGATATTTGGAACCCAAAAGGCTAAAATTCATAAAAACCTTAAACCTAAAATCCTCAAAACTCATCCATTTCATTTTTTGGTTGTCTATTCATTTTATATTCCATTTTATATTGCATTTTAGTACTATTTTTTATTTTATTTATTGTTTTTAACAATCTTAAAAAGGCTCCATTGACATGTAGAAATGTTGTCATTTTTTTTAATCCTTTGATAATGCTCGGAGTATTAAAAAAATAAACATGAAAATACAATGTTCAATCTTAGCGTGTTTTTATTTTGCTTGGTCTTTGCATTGTCATTTTGTTTGGCTAGTCCTCGTTACTAGAAATCCTACCTTATAAGTTGCACCTCTTTAAAGTGGGTGGTATATTAAATATCCTTCAACCACGAGTTGCAGTGGCACATGCAATCTACCAGTTGTCAACCTCCCTCTCTTAAAATCTCTTTGAATGACTACAACACAAAAGTCTTTGATTGTCTATTTTTTGACCATTTTTTCACCAATTGAAATAGTCTAATGAAAATTATTTCTCATGCCCCCATGGGTAAAACCTAACATGCACAATGGTGCATTGGGTCTAGGGACATGTCTTTGAAGAGACTCTTAATGGTCCATAACCTTAGTCAACTCATCTCTTGTTGAATGTTATCTAAGTTTATTACAATGTCCATTGGACCATATTATATTTGATGTTGTTGATATTATGGTAGCTACGAGAGGTATTTACCTCCACGTATAAACTTGACAAGTATATAATATTTTGGGAAGCAAGAAGAAACCCTAATTAATTCGTTAATAAACCTAGAAGACAAGTCAACTCAAGAGAATGACTTGTATTAGGTTATTAGCCTCCAAGAGAAGAAGTCGACAAAAGGAAATATTATATACTAAAGAATTCGTACCCAGAATGAGAAGTCAGCCCAGACAGTCTGCCATAATTAGTATAAATACATGAGGCCAGTCTTCATTCTGGTCAGTATTCTCAGAACTGTAGAAGCAACACTTGTGTCTTTTTACAAGGACTATGTAACGAATCTCAATTCTAAGAAGATTCAAATAGGACCTAAGAACCTTAATTTCTTTCCTTAACCATAGGTGACATAACACTATCATTCAATAGTCAAATTGTTACATTTCATTGTCAGGCATCATGTGTATTGAGGGCTTGAGATACCACAAAGGAAACATATAAAGAATATTTGTCTTATGAACAACATATGGTACTATCCATTTTGAAATTTGGCATAGAGATTGTTCTTATAGACTACACTACATTGCACCATAATATAATCCCTACACTCATTGAAAACTATGTAACACCATTCAAACTAGACACAATATTCTTGCGACGAATTAGCTATACTATCGACGAACTTTTTTCGTCGATAGTATAGCGAATTCGTCGCAAGATTATTTAGATTCGTCTCTCTTGCGACGATATCAAATGAAGCTTGGATTCATTTCATATTTGTTTTATCAAATTGAAATTAAAATTTTATACTTTGCAAGCTAGTTGGACCTTGAGTCAAATACAAATATGAAATTTGGAATCATTAACATATCTACTAGAACATATGAAATATAGGGTTTATGGTTTACATGATGATATGATGATGGAATAAAGAGTGTGTGAGAGTGAAATTTGAGTCCATAAACCCTCCCATATCATTAAGGCATGCAAATAGTCTATCCATGTCAAATTTCAATGCATACAGATACAATTTGAAAAAATTTCAACGTTGGCCCCATTCACATATCATTGTTGCCCGCCTCTAGTATTTTTGTGGTGTTGATTAAAAAATCAACAAAAAAGAGGGAATTTTCATCACAACTATGACACAGATACATTGTATATACATTAATGTATAACCTAAAATAAAAATGAAGAAATACTGATGAAAACTTAAAACTTGCATCAACCAAATTGTGTACTTTCAAAGAAAATTAGGGTTTATGGTTTACATGATGAATTGATGATGGCAGAAAGTGGGCATGTGAGTGAAATTTGATTCTAGAAACCCTCCCATATCTTTACAGCATGCAATTATTCTATCCATGTCAAATTTCAGTGCATACAGAAACTGTTTGAAAATTTTTCAACGTTGGCCCCATTCACAGGTCATTGTTGCCGGTGTCTAGTCCTAGTACAATTTCCGTTCCTTATTCCTTATTCTGTGTTCCTCGTTCCTCATTCCTTGCTCCTTGTTACTCATTCCTTGACCATGGTGTAGTCCTTAAGATCCATTATTTTTGTACAAAACATACGAATGGCATAAAATGTCCCACAAAAAGACCAAATTAATATCCTCTACATAAGTCTTTTGTGTTTTTTCAAGGACTATGTAATGAATCTCAATTCTAAGAAGATTCAAATAGGACCTAAGAACCTTAATTTCTTTCCTTAACCATGGGTGAAATAAAACTATCAATTAATAGTCAAATTGTTACATTTCATTATCAGGCATCATGTGTACTAAGGGCTTGAGCCACCACAAAGGAAACAGATAAATAATATTTGTCTTATGAACAAGATATGGTACTATCCATTTTGAGGTTTGGAATAGAGATTGTTATTATAGAATAAACTACATTGCACCATAATATAATCCCTACACTCCTTGAAAACCATGTAACACCATTCAAATTAGACACAATATTCTTCCGACGAATCAACTATAATATCGACAAACTTTTTTCATCGATAGTATAGCTAACTCGTCGCAAGAGTATTTACATTGGTCTCTCTTGCGATGATATCAAATGATGCTTGGGTTCATTTTATATTTGGCTTATCAACTTGAAATTAAAATTTGATACTTTGCAAGATAGATGGACCTTGAGTCAAATATAAATATGAAATTTGGAATCATTAACATATCTACTAGAACATATGAAAAATAGGGTTTATGTTTTACATGATGATATGATGATGGAAGAAAGATTATGTGTGAGTGAAATTTGAGTCCAGAAACCCTCTCATATAATTAATGCATGTGAATAGTCTATCCATGTCAAATTTCAATGCATACAAATATAGTTTGAAAAAATTTCAACATTGGCCCCATTCACATGTCACTGTTGCCCGCCTCTAGTATTTTTATGGTGTTGATTAAACAATCAATGAAAAAGAGGGATTTTTCATCACAACTATGAAACATATACATTGTATATACATTAATGTAGAACTTGAAATAAAAATGAAGAAAGACTGACGAAAACTTAAAACTTGCGTCAACCAAATTATGTACTTTGAAAGAAAATTAGGGTTTATGGTTTACATGATGAATTCATGATGGAAGAAAGTGGGTGTGTGCATGAAATTTGAGTCCAAAAACCCTCCCATATCGTTAAGGCATGTGAATAGTCTATCCATGTCAAATTTCAGTGCATACAAAAACTGTTTGAAAAAATTTCAACATTGGCCCCATTCATAGGTCACTTTTGTCGATGTCTAGTCCTAGTACAATTTTCGTTCCTTGTTCTTTGTTATGTGTTCCTTGTTGCTTGTTCCTCGTTCCTTGTTCCTTGTTCCTCGTTCCTTGACCATGGTGTAGTCCCCAAGATCCATTATTTTTGTACAAAACATATTGATGGCATAAAATGTCCCACACAAAGACCAAATTAATATCCGCTATATAAGTCTTTTGTATTTTTTCAAGGACTATGTAACGAATCTCAATTATAAGAAGATTTGAATAGGACCTAAGAGCCTTAAGTTATTTCCTTAACCATGGGTGACATAACTGAGGGCTTGAGCCATGACAAAGGAAACATACAAAGAATATTTGTCTTATGAACAAGATATGGTACTATCCATTTTGAGGTTTGGCATATAGATTGTTCTTATAGACTACACTACATTTCACCATAATATAATCCCTACACTACTTTCAAACCATGTAACACCATTCAAATTAGACACAATATTATTGCGACAAATTAGCTATACTATCGACGAACTTTTTTCGTCGAGAGTATAGCTAATTCATTGCAAGATTATTTACATTCATCTCTCTTGCGACGATATCAAATGATGCTTGGATTCATTTCATATTTGGTTTATCAAATTGAAATTAAAATTTTATACTTTGCAAGCTAGTTCGACCTTGGGTCAAATACAAGTATGAAATTTGGAATCATTGACATATCTACTAGAAGATATGAAAAATAGGGTTTATGGTTTACATGATGAATTGATGATGGAAGAAAGTGGGTGTACGAGTGAAATTTGAGTCCAGAAACCCTCCCATATCGTTAAGGCATGCGAATAGTCTATCCATGAAAAATTTTAGTACATACAAAAACTGTTTGAAAGAATTTCAACGTTGGCCCCATTCATAGGTCACTGTTGCCGCTGTCTAGTCCTAGTACAATTTTTGTTCCTTGTTCCTTGTTTTGTGTTCCTCGTTCCTCGTTCCTCATTCCTCATTCCTCGTTCCTCGTTCATTGACCATGGTGTAGTCCCCAAGATCCATTTTGTTTGTTCAAAGACCAAATTAATATCCGCTACATAAGTCTTTTGTCTTTTTTCAAGGACTATGTAATGAATCTCAATTCTAAGAAGATTCAAATAGGACCTAAGAACCCTAATTTATTTCCTTAACCATGGGTGACATAACACTATCATTCAATAGTCAAATTTTTACATTTCATTGTTAGGCATCATGTGTAATGAGGGCTTGAGCCACCACAAAGGAAACATACAAAGAATATTTGACTTATGAACAAGATATGGTACTATCCATTTTGAGGTTTGGCATAGAGATTGTTATTATAGAATACACTACATTGCACCATAATATAATCCCTACACTCCTTGCAAACCATGTAACACCATTCAAATTAGACACTATATTCTTGCGAAAAATTAACAATACTATCGACGAACGTTTTTCGTCGATAGTATATCTAATTCGTCACAAGATTATTTACATTCGTCTTTCTTGCGATGATATCAAATGATGCTTGGATTCATTTCATATTTGGTTTATCAAATTGAAATTAAAATTTGATACTTTGCAAGCTAGCTGGACCTTGAGTCAAATACAAATATGAAATTTGGAATCATTAACATATCTACTATAACATATGAAAAATAGGGTTTATGGTTTAAATGATGATATGATGATGGAAGAAAGAGTGTGTGTGAGTAAAATTTGAGTCCAGAAACCCTCCCATGTAATTAAGGCATGTGAATAGTCTATCCATGTCAAATTTCAATGCATATAGATACAGTTTGAAAAAAATTCAACGTTGGCCCCATTCACATGTCACTGTTGCCCACCTCTAGTATTTTTATGGTGTTGATTAAACAATCAATGAAAAAGAGGGATTTTTCATCACAACTATGAAACAGATACATTTTATATACATTAATGTAGAACCTAAAATAAAAATTAAGAAAGACTGACGAAAACTTAAAACTTGCGTCAACCAAATTGTGTACTTCGAAAGAAAATTAGGGTTTATGGTTTACATGATGAATTGATGATGGGATAAAGTGGGTGTGTGAGTGAAATTTGAGTCCATAATCCCTCACATATCATTAAGGCATGCGAATAGCCTATCCATGTTAAATTTCAGTGCATACAAAAACTGTTTGAAAAAATTTCAAAGTTGGACCCATTCACAGGTCACTGTTGTTGGTGTCTAGTCCTAGTACAATTTATGTTCCTTGTTCCTTGTTCCTCATTCCTTGTTACTCATTCCTTGACCATGGTGTAGTCCCTAATATCCATTATTTTTGTACAAAACATAGTAATGGCATAAAATGTCCCACACAAAGACCAAATTAATATCCACTACATAAGTCTTTTGTCTTTTTTCAAGGACTATGTAACAAACCTCAATTATAATAATATTCAAATAGGACCTAAGAACCTTAAGTTATTTCCTTAACCATAGGTGACATAACACTATCATTCAATAGTCAAATTGTTACATTTCATTGTCAGGCATCATGTGTACTGAGGGCTTGAGCCACCACAAAGGAAACATATAAATAATATTTGTCTTATGAACAAGATATGGTACTATCCATTTTGAGGTTTGGCATAGAGATTGTTCTTATAGAATGTTGGGTCACCAAAGTACCATCTTTTTACCAAAATTTCACTTCACTTTTAACCATTTTCATGATTACATGGGTTTTAAACATATTTTTTTCCAATGCATCTATTTTAGTGTTTTTGAGTGAATTTATGATTAAATATTGGAAAAATGACATGTTTACACTTATATATGAAAGTGGGATGAGTTTCATGATGTTTACAGGTGTATTTGAATACTCCAACCAAGTCAAATTTGACCATCAAGCCTCAAATTCGAATTTCCTCTTCAACCCATTGAAGATTTGATAAAGATTTGGAGATCTACTTAAGTATCTTGGATGGAGATTAATCATGAAAGAAATATTTGTGAGAGGATTTGTAGAGATATCACTTGATAGGTGTGAGCACATGGTTGTAA
>SNQJ01S0031297.1:188269-199334 GCA_010110895.2 Picea sitchensis | reverse complement strand
AAATACTTCATGGGGTATAAACACAGTTGAAAGCAAGGACCTCTGAATCAAGAAGATAATCAGGCTCCACAACCAAAAAATATTAATAGGCTTCGAGGACATATGAGACCTCCTAGGAATATTCCCTTATTTCAGTGACAGAGGAGGAAACTATTCATAAGGACTGGGATATGGATTTTTCCTTGGTTTTGATACCAAAAGGGAAGTCAATAGTGACTTCCAAATTGATCTACAAGATCAAGCATGTTGCAGATAAAATTATAGAGATGTAGAAATCTTGATTTATGGCTAGAATATTCTCCCAGCAAGAGGGAGAAGATTATGACGAGACACTTTCTCTAGTAGCCAGAAGAAGTGTACATAGAGTAGTCACAACATACATGAGAAAGAGTCTCATGTCTGCAAATTGAAGAAATCTGTGTACATGCTTAAGCAGGCACCCAGGGCAAGATATGCTAGACAATTATTTTGATGAGCCTGAGATTGGTTGCCTACATTGATGATGACAAATCTGAAGTTATTGAGTGATACATCTTAAGATAGAGTGGATTCCACCATGTATAAACATATGATTTGTTTTTTGATGTACTTAACGAAAACAAGGCCAGATATACATTTTGTGGTGAACACATTAAGTCAGTATATGGTTGAGCTGAGACATGTTCACTTGATTGCTACAAAACATGTGATGAGGTACCTGAAAGGTACATTTGACTATGGACTCAGATATGATTCAGATCACGAGATAAGCCTGCAAGGCTTTACTAATTCAGATTGGGATGATAGTGTTGCAGATTGGAAAAGTACATCTAGATGTTGCTTTAGTATGGGATCAATTATGATCTATTGGTTTAGTAGGAAGAAAATGAGTGTGGCACTCAGTACGGTTGAGGAAAAATACATAGCAATGTGTTCAGATAGCAGCGAAGAAATGTGAATTCAACAGCTTCTTGTAGGATTGTTTCATCTCAAGTTAGAGGTGACTTATATTTGGTGTGACAACCAGAGTTGTGTCAAGTTTATAGAGAACCTGGTGTTTCATGAAAAGTCCAAGCATATTGATATTAGGTACCATTATATAATAGCTATGGTGCAGATGGGAGAATTGAAGCCTTAGTATGTCACTACATATGAGCAGATAATAGACGTGTTGACCAAGCCTCTATCGAGAGTGAATATACAGTAATACAGATACAAATATTGGTGTGGTCCAAAAGGACTTCCCCACGTAGCAGGAAGTCTTGTGTTCCCCAGGTAGCGGGAAGTGTTCCCCACACAACGGGAAGTGTTGTGTTCCCTAGGTAGTGGGAAGTGTTGTGGAAGTGTGATGGATTACTGATGCGACTCTAGGTAGCAGTGTGGCATAGAGTGGACAACAGGTGGTTCATGATCAGGCACTAACTGTGACACCAGTCAGGGTGATGTGTACAACTAATCCAGTGAAAAATTTGGGTACGTCGAGTTACTACTACTCCAGTGACATACTTTGGTACACAGAGGGATACTCCAGTGAAAAATTATGGTAGATCGAGTTACTGCTACTCCAATGAAATAGTATGGTATGAAGAGGGATAATCTAGTGAAAAATTTTGGTATGATGAGTTACTGCTACTCCAGTGAAATAGTCTAGTATACAAAGGGCTACTATAGTGAAAAATTATGGTACATTGAGTTAATGCTACTCCAGTGAAATAGTCTGGTACGTCGAGGGATACTATAGTGAAAATGTCTGATGATCCAAGTTACTGCTACTCCAGTGAAATAGTCTGGTACGCAGATGGCTACTCCAGTGAAAAATGATGGTACACTGAGTTACTGCTACTCCAGTGAAATAGTCTAGTATGTAGAGGGTTACTCAACTGAAAAAGTATGGTACTATGAGTTATTGCTACTCCAGTGAAATAATATGGTACGTAGGGTGCTACTCTAGTGAAATAGTCTGATACGCATGTTACATAATGTGGCACCAGTCAACATGACCTTGCACAAGGTCAGCCGATGTCAAGCCTTTGAGGCTTGCGAGTTACCCATATTTTCAAGATGGTGGGTCAATCTATGTGGTTGGAGATGTTTCCTATCCTTGTGCTAGATGGTTAGTGTGTGCACACTACATTACCTAATCCTTTTGATTATATGCTTGGTCAATGTGGACCAATTTCCTAGTGTTCCAACTAGAGGTTACTAGTTCTTTATGAACTAGATGTCAGATTTTGTGTGAGATGACTAGTTACTAGTTCTTTATGAACTAGATGTTAGATTTTGTGTGAGATGGTGAGTTACTAGTTCTTTAGGAACTAAAAGTCAGATTCTATGTGCACTTATGAGTTACTAGTTCTTTATGAACTAGATGTTAGATTCTATGTGAGTGGTGAGTTACTAGTTCTTTATGAACTAAATGACAGATTTTGTGTGAGTCAGCAAGTTATAGTTGCCCATACTCTGCTTGGAATGGGTAATAGCACAGTTCTGTGCAAAATGGCTCAACTACATATTCCAAATCATGTGTGACTATGATGGTGATACTTGTGACATGTTTTGTTTAATCATGAGATATATTGTGTGGCTACACTACTTGTTACATGATCCGTTTGATCATGAGATGGACTTGTGGCCATATTATTTGAGACATGATATGTTTAATCATGAGATATAATGTGTGGCTATGGTGATGCTACATATAGACTGGTCTGGAAGACCATATGAGTCTTTCCCATGCCATATGATATGGATGGATGTGTTTGAGACCACTACATGAAGAACATCTTAGTTAATACCTCCCTAGATAAGAGGGAGTGTTGATGTTTTGGTACTTGTGGGAGGTATTAACCTCCATGTGTAACCTTTGTACTTAGAATAGAATATTATGGAAGTAATAGAACCATTAAACAGATGTGTGAAAACCCTATAAGAGAAGTCGACCCAAGGAGAATAATAATAAATAAATATAAAACCCCAGAAAGAGAAGTTGGCCCTACCAAAAAAAGGCAAAGTAAATTATATTTTATAGAAAAGATAGGTTGACCCTATGGGAAAATATAATTGGAAGAATAAGTATAAATAAGGTGATTCCTTATCTCATTTGTAAACTCACTCATCAGAAGGAGCGCACAAGTATGACGAGTAGTAGTTGCATTTGCAGCAGAATGATGGAAAATTCTAGAGAAGGTGGTGCAACACTTTCCATGGTGTAATCTCAATCTTTTTGGTATCTCTCTTGTGTGCTTCTCTTGGTAAAGGTATGATTTATTGGTATCTTTTTTCTACTGCAATAGTGTTGTTTTTGGTTAGGGTTTATATGTTGGTTCTAGTGTGGAATTATCTCAGTGATAGCTCCCCTCATAGTTAACAACTGTAACTTGCCCGGAACAACAAGGGAAAACAATAGAAAATAATAATACTCTTATAATAATAATAAGAACAACAAAGAGAAGGTTTTCAATATGGTGACAACTAAGAGAACATGTGAAATATTCTATTATAAGTACAAAGGTTACACATGGAGGTTAATACGTCCCACAACTACCAAAACATCAACACTCCCTCTTAGCTAGGGAGATATTAACTAATATGTTCTTCATGTAGTGGTCTCAAACAAATCCATCCATATCACATGGCATGGGAAAGACTCACATGGTCTTGTAGACCAATCTACTAGTAGCATCACCATAACCACACAGGCTATCTCATGATTAAATAGATCATGTCTCAAGTAATATGGCCACACGACCATCTCATGATCAAACAAATCATGTAACAAGTAGTATAGACACAGAAGCTATCTCATGATAAAAAATATCATGTCACAAGTATCACCATCATAGATGTACATGCTTTGGAATATGCAATTGATCCCGTTTGCACAAAATTGCACTACTACCCATTCCAAGGGGAGTCTAATTTAAGTATTCCATATGTTAGATTATGTGTGAGATGATGAGTTACTAGTTCTTTATGAACTAGATTCCAGATTCAGTGTGAGCTAGTAAGTTACTAGTTGCTTATGAACTAGATGTCAAATTTTGTGTGAGCTGACAAGTTACTAGTTCTTTATGAACTAGATGCCTTATTTTGTATGAGCTGGCGACTTGCAGTTGCTCGGACTCTGCTTGGATTGGGTAGTATCACAATTCTGTGAAAACTGGATCAACTGCATATTCCATATCTTGTGCGGCTATGATGGTGATACTTGTGACATAATATTTTTTATCATGAGATAGCTTGTGTGGCTATGCTACTTTTTACATTATATGTTTGATCATGAGATGGTCGTTTGGCCATGTTACTTGAGACATGATTTGTTTAACCATGAAATAGCCTGTGTGGCTATGGTGATGCTACCTGTAGACCGGTCTGCAAGACCATGTGAGTCTTTCTCATGCCATGTGATATGGATGGATGTGTTTGATACTATTACATGAATAAAATATTAGTTAATACTTCCCTAGCTAAGATGGAGTGTTGATGTTTTGGTAGCTGCAGGAGGTATTAACCTCCAAGTGTAACCTTTGTACTTATATTAAAATATTCTGGAAGTCAGAGAACCATTAAAAATATGTGTGGAAACCTTGTAAGAGAATTCATCCCAAGGAGAATAATAATAAATAAATAAGAAACCAAGAAAGAGAAGTTGGCCCTGCCAGAAAAAATACAACGTAAATTATATTTGCCAAAAAAGATAGGACGACCATGTGGAAAAATTCCACTAGTAGATTAAGTATAAATAAGGTGAATCCTTAGCTCATTTGTACATACACTCACTTAGCTAGTGCGCAAGTCTAAGGAGGAACTGTAGTGGTATCTAGGGCACAATTTTAGAGAGTTGCAGTTGTAGCTGGAGAGGGCGCAAGGCTGGAGGAATAGTGTAGCAGTATTTTTGATATCTCTCATGTGCTTCTAATGGTCTAAAGTACACTATATTTGTATGGTTATTATGTTGTTGCTACAACAATATTGTGGCTAGGGTTTATCTATTAGTTCTGGTGTGGACTTGTCAGAATAATTCTATCTAAGAAAAGGTAAGTTTGCTCGGGGGTGGCATAGTGAATGTCTATGGTTGGGTGACAATGATGTGACATTGTCTATGGTTAAACGAGCATACCAAAATTTTAACAGGGTTTAGCTTTTTCCAACCTACAATTTATGCGATAACAACCCCCATACCAAATTTGACAATATTTGGAAAACAAGGTAAATACTAAAGTGCATGTGGATCATAGGGAAATTTTTATACTACTCCCTATGAATACAAAGTTTTATGTGACATATAGCTAGTGGATGCATGGTAGTCACTATAAAAAAGGAACTTGCAATATGAATAGAATTTAATCCATCATGACAAATATTACATCGATAAAGTACAACATAATGGGTCGAATCATTTGTTAGATACATGGAAAGAGGAACATGCATATGAACTATCATCTTTGTCTCTTTAAAAGATGAAATAACAAATTTTCATTTAGGGGGTTGAATTCACAAATATCCACCATGGAGGTTGGAGGATAGAGTACCACCCTCTAGGATGGACTAACACACATATAGGATATAAGGAAACACAATTATGCTTCTCCATTTAAGCTTGATGATCTAAATACAAGTTTGGTTGGTGTCTAAGAATTAGTGTACAAAACAAGATGACACTCACAATAAAATGTTAAAAATGTAATGGAAATAAAAATCATCATATTTGTTGGACTCTAGACACCATATTTCCTTTAGGGGTACCATTTTATCACTTGTATTATGGAGCAAGCTATGTTTTATTGGCACATTTATGAATTATGGTTTCACCCTCTATGAGATAATGCAACAAATTTACATTCCGGTTCAAATTCATAAATCTCCACCACAAAGGTTGGATGATAGAATTCCAACATCTAATCTAGTGAAAATCATCTAATTTATTCCCCAGAGATAGGTTGGCCAGTTTTCCAAAATGAGTCCAGGTCATGAGTTACAACTCATGATAAAATATTGAATTATTGAAAAAACAAATTGTAAATTTTGTTGGACTAATGAAGTCAAATTATCTCTAGGGGAACCATTTCCTAGATCATCCCAACAACCAATATTTTTTTGTTGGCATAAAACTAAGTTAGGTTCTTACCATTTGTGAGATAATGAAGAAAATTCTCATTTAGGGGCCACATTCAAAAATTTCTAAAAAGGTCAAAAGGAAATGGGTCAATATCCTATCTGACATAGAACATCCCCCTCTCATCCTATGAATCAAGATATTTAACTTCTCTAGTGCATTTATGAGCTAACATTTCATCCTTTGTGAGACAATGTCGCAAATTTATATGTGGGGGTCAAATCTGCAAATCTATGGAACAAAGGAGGGAGGAAAGCATTTCAACATCTTAGCTAGCATAGTGCACATGCATGAGTTGAGAAAAATCAATTGCATGTCAATATTGGAGCATTTATGGTGTAAAGGGTTCTTTGTTTATGGATGAATGTTGTCAATTCTTGAAGATTCACTTTCTTGGTTCATATTTGGTACTTAAGAATTAATGGTGAATTGATCAAGTCTTATACAATCCTTCTGATCAATCCATTTGAGGAGGAAATCTACCACTTGGAAGGAAGATTTTCTAGGTTTTCCTTCCTTCTTCCTTTTTGGTTTGCTAATTATTTGGTTCCATGTTTTTTTCTTCCTCTTGGATCCCTAGAAAAATTTTCAAGTAAATTTTTCAATCCATAGTTGATATTGTTGGTGAAGGTTTTCCATTAAAGTTCCCTTCTTGTAGAACTTGATATTCATTGTTGATCTTGATTGGGTGAAATATTTTTTTTCCTCTTGGTTGTAATATCTAATCTTCGAAAGGAATATGACCTATAATATTGGATTACCTCTTGGGGAAACCTTCTCCTACTCATATCATGGCCATATTTATTTTTTCATGGTGCATTGTTTAGATAGTGTTTCTCCCTTTGTAAATTATTGTAACAAATTAGAGTTAGGGGGTTGAATTAAAAAATATTTTACCATGGAGGTTGAAGGATGGTATTCTATAATCCTTGCTATATTAACACACCTATAGGATATAAGAAAAATAAATTATGTCTCTCAATTTAATTTTTATATTCCATCTAGACCAATTTGGTTCTATCTCTCTATTTTTTTACTTAGGTGTGGATTTTTCAAAACACTAGCTCGAGCAATTATGGGTAGCATTCTCATGTGGACCTTGGAAAAAAAAACTTTTTCAAGAGCTTACATAGTTAAGTTATTCTATTAAGTTTGAATTTATTCCCTTGGACCGAATTCTCACTGTGTCCCTGAATGGCTTTAGGGAAAAAATTACAACTCTTCATAAAACCCTAACTAAGACTTGAATCAGTGAATTCTTTATTGCATTGGACACTTGGAATTACTTTATAGCTACGGGTACTCCTCTTTTATCATTCCATTTCCTAGAAATTGTTTTATTCGATGATCTCCAGAACGAGGGTTTTTCTTAATAAGATAATGAAATGTTTTTCACAAGGGGTGGATTTTGCAAAACAATGGCTTGGGCGATTGTGGGTAGCATGATCACGTGGGCCTTGGATAAACACACTTGTAAGATCTTATGAAACTCAATTCTACTTCTCATTTTGTATTTTATGCACTTGGACCAAATTCTTAATGTGTCCCTGAATGAGTTCAAAAAGAAAGACTTTGCAACATTCAATAAAATTCTAAGAGAGACTCACAATAGTGAACTATCGATTGAATTGGAATCCTAAAAATGAGATCACAAGTGATTGCGGGTAGTGTGATCACGTGGTCCTTAGCCAAACATAGTTGCAGGAGGTTATGAAACTTAATTATGTTGCTTGATTTGTATTTTATGCCCCAGAGCAAAATCACAATGTGTCCTTGAATGGATTTAGGAAGAAAGTTGCAAATCCCCATAAAAATCTAACTAAGACTCAATTTGTTGAACCATTGATTGCATTGAAACCCTAACATTGAGTTAAAACTAAGGGAACCCCTCTTGATTCAATTTCTCAGAAACAATTTTATTTGACAATCTCTAAAACTAAGGTTTTGTTCAGTAAGGACAATGAAATTTTTACACTAAGGGTTAGATTTTGAAAAACACTAGCTCAAGGGATTTTGGGTAGCATGCTCACAGTAAATTTGTTGAACCTTCATAGAATATATCTAGCTAGCAAATGACATACACAATTTGTAGAGAAAATATGAGAAAAGAGAAGCAGGAGAGAAACAATGGAAGAATTTTCATTAACCAAATGAATGAATGATAATTTACACATGATATACTCCGTATAACTCAACTAATGTGCACTGGAGGATAATCCAATGCACCATAGTGGTGGTATAGAGTGATATGAATAGACACAAACATTTACAGGAGTAAACTACCACCAAGTCTAGTCTTTGAGGCAGTTCCGGGAGTGAACTACCACCTAGTCTGAGTTAACTAGTCTCTCAGTCTTTAGTTAACTGAATGAAACAGAGTGAAGTGAGAAGGAGATCAGGGAATCATGAGTAATGTGCTACTATGGTGATGATCCCAAGGAAAATGTGCATTATCTAGTGATGATCCCAAGGATAATGTGCATTAGTTGGTGATGATCCCAGAATTGCATGGTGATAATCCCAATGTGGCATCTAGACTCCACTCAATTGATCAAACTGAAGTGTGAACTGAAGAGAATATTCTCCCTAAACTATAGGAGAATGAATAATGACTAATAAAAATAGGGAAAACCTTATGAAAAATAAATCCTAGGTGTGTGTGAAGTATCTCCAACAACCCACCTAAACATCACTATGGTGAAAATAAAGAATGGGTCCCAACAACGAGGAATTTTTAGGTACCCAAATACAAAAGATACACTGAAATAAATGAGGAAAGAGGGAAAAAAGCATGGTAAAACCTACCCTCAAGGTACAATGTATGTAAAAAGAACAACTGACAATTGTTAGGCAACTGTGTCCTTCACTCCAAGACAACTACGCAAAGAATGGAACTTATGCTCAATGAAGGTCTTGGTGAAGATGTCTGCAGTTTGTTCTACTGAAAGAAAAAAATACAGGTCGATGATCCCCCCCGTGTACTAAATCCCAGATGTAGTGCATGTTGATCTTGATGTCCTTCATCCACTACCTTTGAAATAGATCTCTATAGAACTTTAGAGTGCTCTAGTTGTCACACCAGATGACAATCGACCGATGAAACTAAATTCCCAACTCAATGAGAAAAAGTTGTAGCCACATAGCCTGAATGGTTATGTTAACTACCCCTATGTACTCTGCCTCAACTGAAGATAGAGAAATACCAACCTGCTTCTTGCTCTACCAACAGATAGGCCCAAAACCAAGACTAAGTGAGTAACCAGATGTGTACTTGTGATCAATGTAATCGATAGCCCAATCAGAATCAATGAACCCAATGAGGTCCAATGTAGATTTGTTTCATAGTGAATCCCAAAGTTGATGGTGCCCTGCACTTATCGAAGGATACACTTTGTATCCTTCTAATGTATCTCATGCAGCTCTTGCATGAAATTGGATATTAATCCAACTTCATAGGAGAGGTTTGGTCTAGAGTGTGTGAGATACAACAAGATCCCCACTAGTTGTCTATACAGTGTGTTTTCAACCAGTGGAGTGTCCCTACCATCCTCAAGTTTGACTCCTGATAGGAAAGGAGTTAGGGAAGACCTGCAACCTGTCATGTGAAATATCTAAAAAATATCTCATGCATACTTGGCCTAAGATAGTTTGATGTCTGATGCATCCTGACTGATCTCAAGTCCAAGAAAGAAATGTAGCAGACCCATGTTCGTCATCAAGAAACCTTCATGCAGAATCCTCTTAACTGCAGCAATTGTTGAAGTCGAGCAACCGGTGATCATCAAATCATTAACATACTAAACTAGGAGTAGAAGTGAATCATTTGTCCTAAGCATGTAAACATTCAGGTCTAGCTTGGAATCAGTTGTGATAGTAGGTAGGATTCCATCTTGGCATACCATACCCTTGGAGCCTGCTTGANCCTGCATAAATCCTTGGGGCTGCTTCATATAGATCTCCTCAGAGAGATCGTCGTAAAGAAATGCATTCTTCATGTCCATCTTATGGACTTCCCATCGCTTGGTTTCCGTAGTGGCAAGTTCCAAACTTATGGAATCCAACTTCGCTACTAGAGAGAAGGTCTCATCATAGTCAATGCCATGCACCTGTTGAAAGCCTTTGACAACTAGCCTGGATTTGTATATGCTAACATGTCCATCCACTGCGCTCTTGGTGCTATAGAACCATCTGCACCTGACGAGTTTCCTTCTTGAAGGCAGGGAAACTAGATCCCAAGTATGGTTCTTGAGGAGGGAGTTGTAATCCTCCTGCATGGTGGATTCCCTAAAGGGATTTCCAGCAACCTCGCCATAGAAATGTGGTTATGAAGATTGAACCAAGAAAATATGCCTAGGTGGCATCAGTTAAGTGGTAGTGAGTGCAAGAGGAGGATCCTATAAATCAGATTGAGTCCTCTGTGTATCAGTTGGATCCTCAACAAGATCTCCTGCATCCTAAAGAGTAGTCTTGGCCCTTGGGCCTCTTCTCTGGCTCTGCATATGCATTTGCATGCATAGACTTTGCATCTGACTATACTGACTCTGTGTCTAGATCATCTAAATCCTCTGAATCATAACTCTTTTCTGAAGAAGAGTCAGCATGTGCATTCTCATCATCTCTGACAGGTGGAAGAGAAAAAGTGTTTGCATGCGGCTTCTGAGGTACATTCGAGACACTTTCTAATCCAGGTGGATATTGGTGGCCACCTGCCTATTCCACTTGGGCCCACACCATTGTTTCTTTCAGTTTTTTAGTTTCCTTAATTGTAGCATAATTTACTATTTTTAGCAGTTCTTCGAGTCCTGAACTTCCAGAGCTGTTTTGAGGCCCTAAACGACGTTTTTTGGGCATGAATGCTCTGACGAATATGAATCCATTCCGAACTCGATATTCGCTCTTAGTAGTGTAGTCCTCGGATAGATATTTCTAACGACGTATCATGTGCGTCAAACGGAGATAGTATGCCAAAGT